>VZRR01005314.1:207728-434846 GCA_013398015.1 Oreocharis arfaki
ACCCCGGCGGGGGGCGGTGGGGTGGGGCGCGATCCCCGGGGTGCGGTGGAGCGGGGGCCCGGCGCAGGTGGAGCCTGCGGGGGGCGGCCGCGGCACCGAAGGGCCCTGCGGGGAGCACCAAGCCGCTGGCCCGAGGGAGCGACCCCCGGGGCATCGCCGCTTCGTGGGGTTCTCCCGGGCTGCCTCCGGTGCCTGCGGTCGCTCCTAGGCCTTGAATCCCGGCCAGGTTTCCGTCAGAGGGTCCCTCCGGCGCCGCCGCTCCCGGGCGCTTTGTATCGCTTGCCGCCCCTGCGCGGCCGTGGGAGCGAGTGAGGGCTCCGGGAAGTAGGGGCTTCCCCGAAACCCGCCGCCCCGTCTCAGCTGGGGCTGGGGTGCTGTGAAGTTCGGGAGGCGTCGGGACGAGGCTTTGAGGCGATGGCGCTGACGACCCAGTTTGGCAGCGGGAGTTGTAGGGGAAAGGGCCCTCGTGAGCAGCGGGGCTCGTCTCTTTTCACCCGGTTCGTGGCTTGGCCGGTGCCTCAGTGCGTGTGCGGCAGCCCGCCAGGCTGCACAAAGGAACAGCCGGCCGGGTTCGGCCCGTCCTGCGGGCGCAAGAGGGATGGATGAGCAACAGCGTGCGGGGCGGGGGCTGCGGCGGGCCCGGGGAGCATCGTCTCGCTCCGTGCTCGGTGGGTCACGAAGGGTTAAAATGCAGCTCCCGTTCGGAATGCCCTTAACTCCTTTTATTGCGCTCACGGAGATGAACAGTCTTCAAGAATGAAATGATGCTTCCCTCACAGGAGAGTTAATGTCTTGCAGCAGCTCCGATCTACAACTCCTTCGGTCCGGTAGATTTATGTAACCCGCTCATTAATGGTTTATGAAATGATAAGGGAGCTTTTCTGTGTGCTGCTGCGTTTTCTATGTGGTTGTCAATATTTCCTGATTCAGCTGTCCGGAGTAGGGGAAGCTTACCGCTGTCAACAATGTCTATTTGTACCATTTAAGGGGTTTTGTTTTGCTCTCTTGTTTTGTATTTTTGACCATTCTGCATCTCAATATAGGCTCCTGAATGAGGAGAGTGAGTAAAATGGAAGGCACAGTCATTCTCTTTGGCTACAACAATACTCTAGGTATGACTTGTAACGAAAAATGTAAATATTTAAATGGATTTCTGACTCAGTTCTATTTACCTTATTGATGTATGGTTACTGCTAAAATGGTCTTTATGATTATGCAAAAGTTAATAGTTACCATAGAGAAACAGTATTGTTTTTCTGTTCATCAGTGTTTTCCATTTCTTCATCTCTTGGCAATTCTCTGTGGAAGTGCTGGTTTTTTCCTTAGCAAAAGTCTTACAGAAGAAATAAAAATGTGAACGAAGTCCAAAACAATGAATTTCAGATGTGTTCATCCTTGCCTGTGATTCTAAGACTCTTGGTACCCTGAGTTATCCTACAGTAAAATCTTTTTAATCTGTAATTGCATGAAGTGTTGGTTTTAAGCCTCAGTGAAAATTCAGATTTACAGAACTCTAAACATAACACATCAAAGATTGTTTTTTCCTAAAGTATACATGTGAAATGCAATTCAAATCAGCCATTTAAATCCTTACTAGCAGAAAATTTATTTTTCATCCTGAGAATTATGTTCCTGCATTTATTATTTAGCTTAAATGTGTGGAAACTGAAGGCGCGTGTAAACTAGACAGAGCAGACAAGTTTGTTTATCTTCTCAACCTAGTGTTGTGAAACCTTCTGATTTTGTGTTAGTAGCTTGACAGCATTATGCATTTAGGAAGAAAAAAACCCAAACCAACAAAGCACATTGGGCTCTTAAAACTTGCCAGACTTCTAGGTTTTTTGTAGTTTGATAGAGCTGGTTGGTGTCAGAACGATCTGTAAGTAATTTTCTTTCGTGCCATAATGGATGTGATGGAATAAAAACTTTCTGAAATGGTAGTGAAAGTCTTTGCAAAAGTGCTTCCCTCCCCAGGAACAGAAGCTATTGGGAAAGATGTATTGTAGTAGATATTTTATTGTGTGTTTGTGAGAGCCTATTACAGCACTGTGCAGGATCCTTGAATTCTGCCTATAGCAGAATTTTATTCCACTAGTAATATTGATGGAGCTCCATAACATTGGGGAAACAAAATAATTGCTCTAATGCTATAGAAATTAAATCTTCTGCACTCTAGAAAAAATGTTTTATAGAATCCATCAGGTGAGAGATTGGCAGCCTAAGCTGGTGTAATTGATGACTTCGGAGTTGTATCTTACTTACTGCACTCATCTGCTCATCTGACACTGCTGACTTTGTTCTTTTCTTTAGGGGAGGGTCAAAGTTCATTTATATTTTTATTTGTTTTGCCAGCTTATCAAGCAAGCTTGGCTTAAACTAATGTGAAGTCATGTCCTTAGTCTTGTTTTTGGAGTTTACTTTGATCAGTGAACATGTATTAAAATTAACAGATTTCTTGTTCAGTCTCAATCTTGCAATTTTCGTAAGTGAAATTGGAGCATATTGCCTTTCTTTTTCTGAAGAATACCAAGCGTAAATTCAATTAAGCTAAGACTTAACATGTCCTCCACAATCATATTATTGCATTACCACCAGAGCAGCTTTGATTTTTTTGCCTATGCTTTCACCAAAAGGATCTGTTTTCCCCTGTTAGTCTTTCTTTGCCGATCCAGCTGAAAATGGTCATACAGGAAAGTGTTAAGCTTCAGTTGGATCAACTGCCTGAACTGACTTCATGGCTATACAGATGTTACTGCTTGCATAGAAGGAGGAGGCTGTGACCACTCTTTGCTGAAGCAGCTCTATTCTAGTTTAGCCTTAGCTTGTCAATAGACTTGGCAGCTTAAACGGAAGCTCTGGTGGTCATGTCTCCTCCTTGACTGTGCATCTTTGGCGGCTGGCAAGGAAGCCTTTGTGGCTGTGAGTTAAGCAAAGTCAGGGAGTTAATCAGGCTAGTAGTTAATTGCTTTTTTTTGTTTTGTTGAATTTTGGTTGGATCATGTATCTGAACTAGCCGATCATCCAGGTCAGGGTGTGGAAATGGGACGTACTGTTTAAGTGGGGTTGGACATGGGGCCATTGTAGCTCTGACTGAAATTTCTTTGACCTTTTCTGGAATGATACATTTCCATCAGCATGACCTGGGTTAACAAGGACCTGTAGCAAACTGTTTTAAGCTGGCTTGGCAGATAAAAATCACAGTAAATTGGAGAGTGTTCTTCCATTTCTCTCAGCTGGCATGTTGATGTGGGTGGTGAGAGTAATGAGTGGAGGACACGGAGCTAGGGATGTGCTCAGCACAGTAACCTCAGACTGACACAGCTGTGTCTGCAAGAGGATTTGTTCTCATCCTAAGGGTGGAATCCATCAAATACTCATTTTGATCTCATGTTCTTTATGGTGTATAGTTAAAGCAGATGTTGCATCAGAAAGAACAAAATTTTAATAACAAGCAAGATCAGGAAGACTGTTCCTTTCCACTGTGCAGGACATGGGTTTTGTTGTTGTTGTGGGGTTGTTTTTTTTTTTGGTTTTTTTGTTTGTTTGTTTGTTTTTTTTTTTTTTTTTCTTTCTTGTTTGTTTTCCCTCATTTTTATTGACCAAGGCTTGCAACTGGCAGACACTAGTTTGGAAATATAAATGGCATCATGTCATGTGTAACTTCAGTTGGACATTCATCCAGACTCCTTTGAAGTGTGTGGTTAGGAGATAGCTCTGGAAACGTGAATTGCTTTGTTTGGCATTTGTCTTACATAGTAATTCTTTGTGGAGTCCCGGTGTAGTAGTAATTACCAGATGTGATGGCTTAAAGATGTTTCTGAACACTAACTTCTTTTTCTGCAGAGTTGTGACTGAAAGTGTGTCAGGACAGATTCGTTTATGTGTGAGAAATTGCTTGAAAGTATGTACGCCGAAATGTAAAGGTGCTCTTGAGGAAAATGTGAAGCCATTAATTTCGTAGTCTGGGGATCTACAACAAGCTCTTGGCTTCTTTGAGTGCTGAATCTGTGGGATTTTTGAGATTTTGCCGGTGGGTTTTGATACGGAAGCTGGAACCAAAGTTGTTACCCTTCTAAGTGAAACCATGGTTTCAAGTACAGTGTATTAAGACTTGGACCAAACTGTTTGGAATCTTTTTCTGATTGCTTTTCCTTTTCTGAGAAACAACACACTGGAACTTCCTGGTGAATTGGATTATAAGCAGTACTGTAGGTATACCTAGCGGGTTTACTCTTCACAGCTGCCTTCTGTAGGTGTATGCTTGGTCACTGGCCTGGGCTTCTTCACTGATCTAAGAGCTACAAGTGTTACTGAGACTAAGAGAAAACATGTACTTGGCCAGAACCACTCTTACTGCGTGCTAGCTGTTCTAAATTTGGATGTGACCACTCTTAATCAGTTTATTTTTCTGGGGCAAAAACTCCAAACATCAATGATCTCTCTTTTCTTCTACTTTTAATGTTGTTTAAACTTCATTAATGCAATTCAAGCCTGTGTTGAGGCTCCACTCTCAGTGGTGAACTGATTTTAGACTGTTAAAGAAGCTTATTTCTGTAATTCACCAGGGCTAGAGATACCTTGGCATTTCCATGGCTGTGCAGTTTGCCAATGGGCACCATTGAGCATGTAAGTGCCAGACTCCTTGTTTTTCAGTGTGCCTTGTAGTGCTGAGTGGCTGGTAAATGTTTGGGTCTTTAGTTAGCTGATATCTTTGTGTGTTGATTTAAGATTTTGAGTGAGGATAGTCTTCTTTCAAAGGCATAAATTCATCAACTGCTGTAGTAAAAATCTGTGGAAACGTGAAGGAATTTGTTCCCCATATGGAGGATTGATACAAATAGAAACTTGGTTCACAGTTAATATAGGCTGGGTCTAGCTTTTGTTTAGTAACTAATGATAAAAGTGTTGGATTTATATTTTCCCACAGTATGAAGGAAAAGCAAGTATGTTCCTGCCTTCCAAATGTGTTTAACAGTAAACTTCTAATTTTGTTCTTGGGTGTTTTTTTCTGGAACTCAGTAGCACTAGACCAGTTTATGTGAAGCAAAGAGCCAAATACCATAGTCCCATGAAACTTAATTGCTGGGGGTTTTTTCTCTAATATTTGTTTCTTACTCAAATTAATCTAAATTCTGTAGGGGAAAAAAAAGCAGTGGGTACTTTTTGTTACAAAAAATTGTTATTAATTTGATTTTTACAGGCAGCTGTAACTGCAGGACTATAGAGCTGTATAGGTTGTGCTTTGAGGGTTGTGACTGCCTCATGTCTCAGCAGTGGGAGAGATGAATTTTCCAACCTTTTCCTGTGCTTTACTACTATGCCTTTAGCATATACTTTACTTTTTATGGTTGGAGTCTGCTTAACATGGTATTTCTGCTGACTCTTTTTGATTTAAAAGAACAAGATGTGACAGTGTTTCCAAAAAGCCTGTGAGGCTTAATCTGGTCTAAAAAGTCCAAGAAAGAATTTACCCATCATTAGTGTGGTACTAGTCAAGGTTTAGTGCTTTGGGCTGGGCTGGGGTTCCTATGCAAGTTCTTCTTGTAGTTCTGATCACTGCAGAGTCTGCATTTATGTTGAGTCATTGCATTTTAGGTTAAAATGTACATCATCTGTGCATCAAGTTCCCTTACCCAGTCTGAAAATCCCTGTATGAGAATTAGATCATCTAGTTCAAGGTCTTACATAAAGCCGACTTTACAGGATTCTGTGGCTGTGATGCTGGTTTTGCTTTTTTGTATTTTAGCACATATCTACTGATAGAGCTTTTTGGGGTTTCTTTCCTCTCCCCCCGCCTTCCAGTTGAATTATCAGTAAGCTAGTTAATAGTTAGGATTAATTATGTGCTCTCATATTAACAGACCCTGAACATTATCAGAGTTTAATATTGATGTCCAATTTTGCTTGTGTCTATAAAGTTTGGTATTCCTGTGTAGGTTACAGTGTCTGTGTGAGAAGCATCTCTTATATAATGTGCTCTTTCTTTAACTGGATTTGCACAGGGTGGCTTTGAAAGAGTGTCATGGCATTTGTATGTATGTTTATTTACACATGAGGATTGCTTCCTCTTTTTTTAAGTGACATGAATTTGTCAGAGGCCATTTGCTAGTTTAAAGTGCGTCTCAACTGCTCCGTGCATGGATTTTCCTATGTCGAGTAAGCAGCCTGTAAAAAGCCACTCAGTCTTTGAGCAACTGGGCAGTGCTGTGTATTTCTCTTAGCTTGGTAGCAGAAAGCCAGCCTCCTGCAAGGGAATGAAGGACTGCAATTCAGTTGGCCTGTATCTTTTTGCTAGGATATTTTCCAAAAGTGTCTATGAAATAGTTGATTTTTTAACAACCTTTACATAGCTGATTTTATGTGTAAAATCTAAGCTATGGCTTGGATTTACCGTATGCAGCTGGCAGATAGAAGACAGTCACTGAATGCTTTGTCAAACTCTCTGCATGTGTTTTGGATAGGTGCGTTGTGCTAGTGTTCAATGTGGATTGTTGATCATTGTAAGATTGGCTTGGCCCAAACTTTAACAAATACGTGATTATTTCTTTGCTGTCAGATGGGGTAGGGTATACCCCTTTAAAAAGGTATATGCTTAGTACTATCTAAAAGTTTTCCTCATTCCTAGAAGTACAGAATTTGTTTCTCAGACACGACCTTTATTGGCCTATATGATGTAATAGAGATTCATGTCTATTACCTCACATTTGAGATATGGTCCCATACTTAAATTTTATTTTCAGTTGCAATAAGTTATTCTCTGCGTAGTTAACTCTTGCTTTGGGCATAATTTACTTTGCATGTTAGAGTTTGTTCTCAAAGTAGTCAGTCATATCCACAGTCTTCAGCATCTTGTCCCTACACAGACCAGGAACATAAATGTGACTAGAAAAGGCAATGGTTTTTCTCTGCCTACAGTATTTGTTGACTTGAAGGTAAGGATCCAATTCTGAAAATCACATAGTGTAAAGAATATTTATCATTCAAGCAGATAAAAAAAAATCAGCTCTGCCATATGCTAATTTTACTAGAATGTTACTCTAGTACTGTAGACGTAGTTCTTCCTCTCTTCTGAGGCAGGCAGTGCTGAGGTAGGAATACAGCCACACCAAATACAGTGAGGTTGTGTGAACTGTGGAGATTTTATTCTTGTTTTGGAAATCCTAGGGAAGATAAAGAAGGAGATGATAATAATAATTATTTTTTATGAAATCCAGGATGCACATCTTTCTGATTCTGTCTTGATTTCCTTATTCCCTCGATTTTATGCTTTAATGTTTTAATAATGTACTGCAGTGTCTTGCTATGAATGAGTATCATAACTAGGGTGGGGAAAAAAAAAGATGCCGCAAAATGGTGTGCCTTCTCCTGTTGAATATTTTCTCTCACTTGCAGGAATTTGGTTGATTTGATGGTGTATTGCTCTCTTTTATCTCCTGCATTTTAGACAAAAGAAAAGAAAAGAATTATGTATCCAGAGGTAAGAAACTTTTTTGGAATGCGACACATCCTGGAATTTTCTGAGATGCTGGATCATGACTTATCTCCAGTCTTGCCTGATGACAGCTAAACTTCTTGCACTTCTGAATTGCAGTTCAGCATCCCAGGACTTTTTGACTGTATATTCCTTTCTCAAACTGAATAAACGATAAAAACAATTTAATTTTTTCCAAGTTTGTTTTCAGCAGGATCAGTCCCTGTTTTCACTTCTGCAGGCACAAGTCCTGGAGCTCTGGGTGGGGGAGGACAAACAGAGGGGCTGTGCTGTTGCTAAAAGGAAGTGACATGGATCCGGTGCATACAGCTAATGTAACTATGATGTAGTACATTTTGGAAATGGTCCTGCCTGCCTGCCTCCCTCACCCTCCAAAGATCCCACCTGAAATGAAGATTGTGCATTCAGGAGCTCTTCCCTGGAGCTTCTTCTAGATGCGTGAGTGATTTCTGTGGCAGAAGTAGTGATGGCTCTGTCCTTTTTCTGTAGAGAAGCATCTGTAGGTCCGATTGTGTGAGCAGCCAACTGCTGATTGTCTTGTTACCGGACCCAGGTTTCAGAGATGGGAGCACATCTCAGATCCGTCAGTGATGGTGCATCTCCAGGTACTGTCACATTGTTTTGTTGTCTGCTTCTAGCAGATACCAAGATTTGGTTTAAACTGACTGGGTCCTGCTCGCTGCTTTGGCTCTTGCTCCTCACACAGCTCCTCACAGTCTAGCAGCCAGAATTAATTCCATCCCCTTGCATAATGGCCCTAGAAGAAGGGGTTTCTGCAAGTAAAGGCTGTGCAGCCGTCCGACCACAAGTGAAGAGTAGTAACTAAATGGATGTCTTTGTTTCTCATGGCATTAGATCAAGTGACAAATGGAACCTGGTGTGGTTCAGAATTGTAGGGAAATACTAAAACTATTAATGTGGTGATGAAGAAGACACAGTTTATCTTGCTAGTGCTAATGTTACCTTAGGGAAAAAGAGTAGTTCCAAAATCTTCCTTCCTTCAGATTTTGTACAAAGAATGGGAAGTACTTCTTTTGCAGAGCTAGGCTATGAGACTGGTGTTTTTGTTCCCCTTCACACATTGTCTCTGGCTCCAGTTACATTTAGTTACATAGAAATATAAAAATGTGCTTACTTCAGTCTTAATGTGGCTTTTACACTGTAAATGATTGCTTATTGTTCAGTTCACTGTTTCAGTGTTTGGTCTAGGTAAATGCTGCATGAGCTGCTTTTCCTCTTTCAGAGAAAGGCTTTCAACTTTCTAATGTGCATCTTTGCTGTGAGACACATCACATGTATAAAAACTGATCAGTTGCAGCTGAAATAGCTGCTATCATGAAATAGCTAATGATTTGTTGACTCATCTGTTTGAGATGGTACTGCATCTGCTCTAGTTCTGTACAGAGATACCAGATCAATCTACTATGAGTTGTCCCAGTTTCTTCAGTGGAAAGGGCCTGGCATCTGCCAGTCTTGCATTGTATCACCCCCAAATAATGAGGACTGCTGTTCTTTCGTAGGTGTAAAATGCTGTCATGTAGCTGTCATACTTTGAAATTCAGGTTAGAATTAATTCCATCTTCCAGGGCTTGATTTTGGGTATACTTTGGGGCATTTGTTGGTAATGCCTGCAGTTCATGACCAAAAATTGTGGTTTTACACTGCACTTTCATTAGTTTTTCATGTGGTGCAGTATTTATATGGCATGTATGGCTGTCAGGGCACTAAACAATAATGGCTTAAAGCTGCAGGCCTAATTTTTGGGATATTCTAATTTCATAAAGTTGGGGATGATACCAGTGTGAAATACACTGGGAATTGCTTCTCTCCACCGCTGTTTACATGGAACTGTGAATAGCCTTTCTACTCAGGACTTAATAGCCCTTGAGATCTAAGCAATGAGTGTGCTGAATTCTGGTAATTCTTAGCTCTTGCTTCTTTTAGGCACCTCATCACTATTGAAGACAGTGATTAGTTTAAGGCTGTGGCAAGGATAGTCTTGGGGGGTTTTTTTAGTTTTTTTTCCCAGAAGAACCACTTCTGGTGTTTTCATCTTTGAAACACAAACACATAGTTTGTTTGATGTGTCAGGTGTCAGTAACGAGTACTTATTTAGCTTCAATATGCTGTTTAACAGGTAATGTTCTCCTAGTAATCCTGGTATGGAGTGTATAGAGATCAATCTCATTTATGCGTAGGTGCTAAAGCAAGCCACATTACTGTATTAAATTAGGTATGGCACAGTTCTGTGTTTACTTTGGGGATTTCATTATCTACTGTTTTAAGTTTGGAACTGGGTCACAGAATTTCCTGGGTTTTAATCCTAATTCTTTCATGCAATTTAGAAGTTGTTTTTATTTTTCTGAAGATAGGAAATTGTGTTCCCATGTTCTCTCCACAGGCCTTTAGTCCCAATAACATTTGTAAAGAACTTAACTAAGAGAACTGTCATTAATATATATTATTTCTGACATTATATGTATTATAATTTCCTATAGAAGTTGAGATAATTTAAGTTCAGATGCATGTAAAATGTGTGAGATGATTACTGTTTAGATTGTAACGTATTTCATTACTCTCAGACTTGTCCGGAGCAAAATTAGGGAAATTCTTCACATCCATTTAAGTTTTTTATGACTCATCTGTTTGGGAGTAGAAATATCACTCGGGGTTCATCTGAAAGGTGATCAGAATATTTTAGCATGCTTAAAATTCACCTTTATTCTGTAATAAGTCTAGAACATTGTGCAGTGGTATTTAAGCAAGTAGCAGAACATTTTTTCCAGCTGAGACTTATGGAACATCTGAATATCAGAAATTCAGATTATCAGAAAAGGGAAGAGGCAGGGAAGTAGCAGATCGTGTGATTCTGTGAAATCAGTGAAGTAAATCCAATGTTCAAAATAGAATTTTTGTGGTACACAAGAAGTAAAGGATGTTGAAGAAAATTGCAAATTCATTGCTAATTTATCAAACTAAAATGGTTCATGGTGCAGCCCAGGTTTGTTGAGAAGGAAGCTGGTTCATGGATCCTCTGCTTTTTTATTTTCCTTTTTCCTTTTTATTTTTTAAAATTTATTTTTCAATTCTCCTTAATCTCTTTCCATAGAAACTTCAAGGCAAAAGGTGCAGGTTCTAGTAGTGAAAGGCAAACTTGTGAGATCTGGCTTAATTTTTATTTTGTTCTACAAATCTATTTGCTGATAGGTTATTTGTGGTTAAATCCAGAAGACTTAAATTTTTCAGTGTTAACATTTAGGTTCTTGTCATGCCAAACTCCAAGTGAATCGTGTTTTAGTTCTTGTGTGTATGGTGGAAAGTTAGAAATGGAAGAATCTCATTGAAATGAAAGGGTATTTACTGCTCAGTGTAGAAAATAAGACACAGAGTCTAGACTCAAGTCCTCTTAACTTTCTGCCTTACAACCTGTGAGATTTATAGTTGTAAGCTTCTTTGGAAGTTTAAAACGTTTCTGTGGTTAATGGGTTATTCCTTCTAACATGTCTGATAGATGTGCCTCTAGACAGGGTTATGACATTCAGAGAAACAGACAAGGGTATCAGCTGTTAGCTCAAAAATGTATTTCCTCAACAGGTCCTGTTCACTAACAAGTATTTTTGATCCTGGCAATGACACTTGTAGGGATGTCTGAGGATGACCTGGGATATCTCATGAATTCTTAACCTGACTGCTGCCACTGGAAGAACTGTTCTCACTGTCCATTGTGTGCTTCTGCTCTGCCTTTTGTATTTGGCTTTCTCATAAACCATAATCATTCAATTCAGCACAAGGTATGTGCTGCTGCTGTGTTGAGCTGGATTGTCTCCGAGTGGTCTGGCAAATGCTGTCTAAGGAAGAACGGGAGGACCGAGCACCGAGTGGTTGGGTTGGTATAGCCACCTCCTGCAAACTGGTTTTAGATGTGAACGAGCCATAATTTAAGTTCTCTAGTGCAGGGAATAGAGAAAATAAATTACAGGTAGTTTAACCTGGTTCCATTTCCATCCAGAAGTAGCATGCTGATGATTTTTGAGATGATGGGAGAGCAAAGTTGATTGTGTGCTTTGAGAGGGCAGGTTGCACAAAGTAGTAAACAAAAAAGGAGCTACCCTTGAAAAAATATGGTGTTTCAACTTTTTTTGAGGGAAAGGTGTTTTGTGTCATCACTTTGAAGGTGTTCCTCATTCCAAAAATAAAGTAATAAAGAATGCACTGGACTAGAGAGTTGGGCCTAGGGCAGGGATAGCCTTCTGTGTGCCAGTTATGAGGTCACTTTTCAAGGAGGTGAGATTGGTGGAAGTTGTGGTGACCAACTTGGGGACTTTTTTTGTCCCCCTCTTTAGTGTGTGGATGTAACACTCTTGGTGTGTGTGTGTGTTTTTGCTTTATACGGGAGTTGCTTGGTCAAATGGCAGTAGGTTGGTGTTATGTGGGTAGTGGTGAACTGCACACCACTGTTAGAGGGAATGAGTGCTGGGCTTGCATGAGAACAGGTCCATTAGAGAACTTCACTTACACAGAACCTTGAGCTGTGGCAAAATTTAGGCTGTGAGAGGAAGGAGGTTGTTGCTTGTGGCCCCTTAATGTGTGTTTTTATCTCACCCCATTGCTGACTGCTCTTTCTGCCTCTCAGGGGAAGGAAGAAGCCGCTTTTGTCTGTGTAGTCTGCCTACAAAACCTTGTTTATTTCAGGAGCCACCTCTTACAGAGAGCTCTGAGCATTGATTTTTTGAGACAGATGCTCTGATGGAAATAAGCATTTATATGTTAGTTTCCCAAATGTCTTCATTTAATCAGCTCTTGCTTTCAGAAAGGCTATGTTGTATTTCTTTCATTGAAACCCTGAGGCACCAGGGAGCGCAGGTGCAGCCACTTGCCTCGACTGTTCAGTACAATCTGTAAAATCCCATCTTTCACTTGTTAAAGATATAGAACCATCAGTTCGCTGTATCTAACATGTTGCAGGTGGTAGCTGTGACATGGTCGCTGTGTTCTGTGTAAGTGAAGCATCAAGTCCATACCTTTGGACATTAACTACCGCTTACTTTTGTAGCAAAGTAGCAGTGCCAGTACCTACATTTGGACTGGGAATATTGTAGCTGATTATCAGGCTGTTAGTCCCCAAAGTCTACCAAGAATACAGTTTTTTAGGAAAAAAAATAGTTAACTCTGAATAGCCTTTCTAAAGGAAACCTGAAGTATAAGTGAGTTTAATTAAGTTGCAAAATTCATCACATGGACCAGTTATTAGGGAGGTAAACACCTTGTATTTATAGAAGAGCTGAAGAATTTTAGCCATGAAAGAAATGCTGCCTGATTATAGACTCGGGAAACTTTATTTGGGTAGGAGGAAGTGTTTAATTTCAGTCTGCTCCAGCCAACTTTTCTGTAATACTCCATGATGCTAAATGCCAAATAATCACTGTTTTTAAAAGTTATTTTGAAGTAAACTTGCATGTTCCATATAACCTGGGAGAAGAAACTGAATATTAAGTACACTTTGATCTGCTTTCCTGGTAAAGATGCCTGCTGTGTTTATTCAGCTATATTTTAGTATTTTATGCTTACCATTTCTATGGAGTTTTCTGACTCTGTTAGTCTGAATACTCCTGTTTCTCTAAAAAATGGTGATTGAACTTTTCTGTGTGCAAGTCTGACTTTAAATAGGCAGTAAAATAGCAGAGTTTGAAACATATTGCTTCCCAGTTTTAGTTCTGTGATGTGGACATCTGATCTAGAAAAATCTTAATGGGATTATGTATGGTTTGATTTTATTAAAATTAATTTTGCCCCAAACTTTCCACCATAACTGGACGTAGTTGTAGTTCCTTTTATTGTGGATGCAGAACTGTGTGTGCTCTTATAAAGCCCAGGTGCTTTTGCTGTTTGAACACTGTAATCTATTCCTGCTCTTTGTTTTAAAAGCCTCTAAATTTGATAGTATTTGTAATTCACTGATGGGATGTTAGTTGTGCATAAACTGTAGTAGGAATGGTCAATTGTGAGAAATGGGTGTGCACTTTTCTCCCTACCTCCTTTATTCTGGTATATGACGCTAAATTGACAACTTACTTGCTGGGACACAGCTGTGATTTTTCTCTTTTTGCCAAATGGAGTTGTCAGGTCTCCTGTGTGTTAATGTTCTAAAGCTGATCCAATAAGCTCTCTCTGTGTGTCTGTGTTTCTGTGTTGGACAACCCTTATTTTTATGCCTAAAGAAATGGGGGTTATTTTTTATTAGAGTGTCTTCAAAAATGGCTGTTCTGTACTTACAGAGAGCCTTTACTGGTTGTTGTAGTAATTTGTAAATCTCTGTGTATGGACAGGCATTCAGATTTTTAAAATCAGAGGCATATCTATACTAAGCAAAGCAGAATCAGGTATTTTGTCCTTGTTCTGTTGGGGACTAAGATCAAAATTCCGTCTGAATTTGGCAAGAAACTCTTGCATTGTTTTCTGAACATGTTATTTTTTATGATTTTTTTTTTTTACTTCCTTGATGCCTTCATCTTTGTGAAATAGCTTGGCCATGGACACTGGTGTGCTGCCGACAGGCTTCAGAGTGGCCTGGATGAAATGAAGTGTGAGACTTAGGCTTAGGTGTGGAGACAGATACAGCTTAAGAAGAGAGCTGCAGAGAAGTCTGAGCCTGAGGAAATCTATAAATAATGGATGCCTTTGAGTGCACTGTTTAATACAAAGGAGATGTTAGGGTAATGAAAGTGGTTGATAATCCAAGTTATTAGTTGGCATCCTCCCTCCTAAAATGATTACTTACGTAGGTAATTTGATTTTCTTAAATTATATAGTGAGAATTAATTGTCTTTCGTGAGTTGTCTTCATTCTAGCTAGTTTTGTGGTTTAATTCTGACTAGCAGTTATTTCAGGTTCTGACTTTGCAACTGTTCCAATGCAGCTTCCCTAAGAAGCCGCTATTTGCTGTAAATATGAACAAGTTTGCTTCAAAGTGAAGAGTTGGACAGAAATTGAAGTGGGAAAAAGGCTGAGAGTTCAAAGTGAGAATGCATATTAGTGGAAACACTGTATGAGGCTTTGGAGAACAGCTTTTGTTTGATTCTGAACTTGTCTGGATGAAGTCCACCTTTTTATAATTGATATTTAAAGAGGTTTTTTTCTACTTATTTAATAAAACTTGATGATGAATAAAGTTAGTTTTCCTCTTGTCAAACCTGGTTTTCAATTTTTCTTCAAGTGGGAAAGCTTAAAACTTGTAGAAAACTTGAAAGGGCAGATCTTATCCTGGAAAGGCACATTTTCATATTGAGAAGGTGAAACAACATTTCCTGCTTCTTTCTGCATGTGGCATGCTTGCTCAGAGAAGGCAGAGCTTAAGAGGAAGGTTTTGCCTGGGTATGGTTTCCAGTTCTTGTGCCTTTAGATCAGCACCATTCTTCTAAATCCCACGAGTGTTTTCAGCAGGGCTTTGCTGCCTGTTGCTGCTGTAGGTCAAAGATCAGGGTCTGGTTTCAGAGCGATTGCTAACCTACAGGCTGACTAAATTGTGCAAGTGAAGATCTTCCTTCACAAGTACTGGAGAAGTCAGTGCACAGTTATTTTCCATTGAGGTGGCTTGTTTTATTAGCACGGAGATAAGGGTGTCTGCACCTAAGAATTACTCAGATAATGGGCAAAGGTAGGGGTTGCTTTAAAACTCTTGCTGTTCAAGGTAGATTCTGCCTCGTGGCTCTCAAGTCCCACGCTATGTTAATGAAAGCAATGATCCTGGGTGAGGCAGGTGTAGAACAAGTCTTTTTTTCCTCCCACAGTCTTATTTTAAGTTTGATTTCTTTTTCTTTTTTCTTTTTGCATTTTTAGGGGTTAAAAAATACAGTAGTTCCTGAAGACAAAAAGGGTGTGTTCAAAAGATACTTCAAGGAGAGGGAAGAAAGACAAGAAATTAGATAATTAGAGGTTTTAAGTACACGGTGAGGACTATCTATTTAAATGAAGGTGACTTGCAAAGCTTTTGTGTTTTTTCTTGGTTTGTTTGGGTTTTTTTTGTGGATGCTGGAGCCAAAAGGTCTACTATGATTCTTTTAAAATCAATTCTGGATACAAAAGTGAGGGATGGATCTCACAGTTATGGCAAGTCACAAGTCTGTAATTTCATTTTGCAATCAGTTCAGTCATGACAACCGAAGCTTTTCATGCTTACAAATTCAGTACTGTTCATGATTAATATAACAATTAGAATTTGTGTTAAAATAGATGAACACACAGAAATCCTCTGTGATTGGCTTTACTGAGAGCGAAGACATATCCACTGAAGCAGACATCATTCCTAAATGCTAGGTAAGATGGAAAATAACTATGACTGAAAATGGGTAATGTTCTTCAATTAACGGGGCTTAAGATATGAAGACTTGTCTGTAGGAATCCTTCCTTTAAAGGCAATTTCATCCTGGTTGCTAAGAGAGAATCTTGGGTCAGTTGGTAGCAGTAGAAATGGAAGAATGGCCATTTCCCTGAGCCTCAACTCTCTACTGGGATGATGGCAGTGTGAACCACAAGTGCCTATTGACAATTCCTAGAGGGTATTTGGTGGTTTTTTAAATTCTGAGGCTGAAAGCAAGCTGATGCTACCCAAAAAGTAGTATTAGAAGCACTAAGAAAGAGTTGGCCTTTCAGCAGCTGGTAACATCAACTTTTAAGAAAAGGGCTTGCTTTTTGGATGAGTAAGATGATTTTAGAGGTCATTGTCTTAAAACTGCTACCAAACAAACATGAAGTCTCTATCTTTAGATAAGCTTTGTATTAGTCTTCTGTGTTAGTCTTAGTACAGCTTTCCGTCACAAAATAGAACTTAAAAATAATAGCTATATAGTGAAAAAAATATATATGTCTGGAAACTGGGTAATGTGCTGATACTGAAGCAGTTTGGTATTTGGTATCCTTACATCTGGCACTGTTGGAAAAAGAAATTCTGCAAACAGTAAATTGGTCAGTAGAATTTGAGTCTGAAACATGCAGACTTGGAAAGTAGATTTTCCTTTTGGAGTAACTGGTTGTAAAGGCGGTTTGTCCTTCACATAAGGGTAATCTGTACAGGTAGCCAAGACATACTGGACAAGAAAGGTGGGAAAGTGGTTGTATTTATTCATGATCTCTTCCACTGTGCTCTCAAACTTGAAGGCAGTTTGGGTGTTGAGAACAGAAAAGGCTGAATTTCTCACGTTTCCTTCACTTTGTTAAACTGGATGTTCTCAAAAATGTATATTCAGATGAAGCAGGACTAAGATACGGTCTAGTACTTGTTAGCAATAAAAAGTACCAACTTCCAGTTACATACAAGTGTTCTCTTACATCTGTGTTAAAGCAATCTTGTCTGCTTTCTTCTTTAGTTGTATGAATGAAGGCGGACATCAATTTCTTTGAAACTCTCAGTAGAATGGATTGAGTTTTTGAAAGATTTGCTGTAATAACTGGGGGAGATTGTTGCCAAAATCCAAAGGAAATTGTGAAATGCAGTTTAGTAATCAGTGCAATGTGTTTTAAATTTAGTCACTGAAGTCTACCTAGCAGAAAAACTGTTGATACTAGGGAAAGCTGTTGGTGTTAATAAAGTCACAAGCTAGAAAAGCAAAGACAGACTTAATTTAGCATTTACTATTTAACTCCCAAAAGTTTATGTAGCTGTACTGAAACAATTGCTTTCATTGGCAAGATTGCATTTTACTTCCTCTCAATAGTTTGTGTTACAGTACCTTAATTATACTTAACCATGTAGTTCCAAGTGGAAGAGGTTTTGTCAACATTGAAAAATTGTAAAAAACCTTTTTTTTTGAAAAAAATAAAGTGTCCTATCAAGGATGTCGTTGGTGCAGATGGAGTAAAAGGTTGAACTTGCAGGTTGTAGGTTGTACTTTCTGGAAAGATCAGCTACATGTTACTGTGAGCTCAGTCCTGCTAGGTTGAACCATTAGTGGCTGCCATACTTGGAAGCACTTCCCAAAGTGGTTCCGGTGCTGGGGAGTTGGTGTGGGGCTGGTGCTGCGCCCGGGCTGGCTATGAGGAAGAGGTAGGGTGTGAGATAGCTCTGTAGCTCCTTGGCTTTGAGTTGTGGACTTGGGCTGACTCTACTTAGGTGGGTCCCAGGCTTTGTTGCAGGGGAAAATATGTACACTGTAGCTCAGCTTCCCTTTATCTTGGGTAGTGAGAGTCTGTCTCTGTGTGTTGATTCAGACGGCGAACAGTAGGGCTGTGCAAAATTGGGTCCCAAGTTTAGACCTGTCCACTTTTAGATAGTGCAGCTGCTGTAACTTTTTTCCTGTCTCTGGAAGAAAAGAAAACCAAACCTCGCCTTGTGGTATCTCTTCTTCATCCTAATAGAGTTAAAAAGAGTAATATTTCTTTATCAGCAGGACACAGCTTTCATTCCCATAGGTCTATAAAGCTCAGTGGTGTCGAATATATTTTACCACATCTCTAAATTGATCTGTTCCAAGTATATTCTGAGTAACTAAAAAAAGAAAAAAAGGATGAAAACCCGAAACAACAGCAAAGATAGATGCTTAGACTTTTAGTGAAGAGTGTCTTTGCGTAGCGTTTTAGTCACAGGGAGTATTCTGTTTAAATTAGTGTGGGATCTGGAATACTACCCTGTCAAAATATTCTAACTGACCCTGTTCTTTATAGTTTGTGATTCAGCTTAAAGTACAGATATTGAGCTAGCTACATGTTTGGCCTTTGCTTGTGCCAAACACACCCCAAGTGTTGGCCTTTATAAAATTCCTTGTCAGGATAGTAAAGTACAGAGTTTCCTCTTTGTCTGATGTAAGGACTTTGATACCCTATTGAGTACATGGGCTTATGTAGGCAGTCCAAGTGTGTTTGGGTAGATGTCATTAATGAACCTGGCCCATGGTAGTACTGAAATTTTTGTCTAACTCTTTTATTTTCTCTAAGCACTTCTTTAAAAGTGTTCTTCTCTTTAGATAATGTGTGTGAGCTTAAATAAAAGCATACCATGGTGAGCTCACTGAGCTTAGAGGCATTAGCGACTGATGTCTCTTGGCCTGAGTCTCTCTGTGTGCTCACCACCCCAGCAGCTCCCTTTCTTTATAAGAGAGAAAGGTGTCAGCTGTAAAATGCAACCAGTCTTGTCTCTGGTATGCAGATATCCACCCTCTCCGTGTTTAACTTCCTGGTGTTTAGGTAAGGCTTACACTGAACCTCTCTTTTCTTATTTTGCTTGGTTTTTTCCCTTGGTGCACCATTTTGAACTACACCAATGTAGGCTAGTGGCAAATCTTCTACTAGGTCAAATTATTTTATAGTTAGAAATTAGATGCAATACAATTTCACCTAAAGTAGCAAGTCTGTGTTTTGTTTGAACTATAGCTTATGATATAAATCACACCCTACATTTTTTTTAGACTTCAAATGTTGGATTCTTCTCATATACCTTGGCAAATTATTCCAGTGTCTAAGAGTAAGCTACAAATGTTCATCTAATGTCGAATGCCAGCTACTTGATCTAGTAGGAAAAAAACAAAAGATGAAAAGAAGTTTGAAGTCTTTGTCATTTAGATTATGACCTAGTTGTTGCTTTATTTTCTATTTCAGAAGTCAGTTAAGCAAAATGTAAGAACTTGGTTTTCATATATGTGTGGGAGTGGGATGAACGTCTCTTAAAATGTGGGCATCTGAACTGTAGGTACCTGTTGGCGATGAAGATGGAGACCTGTCAATGGGCTTTCCCTGCTTATGTGTTTTGAAGTCATTTGTTCTGTCTCTGCAGCATCAAATACTCGTCTCATCCTCATTCTCTTACT
Organism: Oreocharis arfaki; assembly: GCA_013398015.1. Taxonomy (NCBI): domain Eukaryota; kingdom Metazoa; phylum Chordata; class Aves; order Passeriformes; family Paramythiidae; genus Oreocharis; species Oreocharis arfaki. The sequence goes on from VZRR01005314.1 coordinate 227,016, forward strand.
TGGCATAACCAGAATCCACGATAGTCTCTAGTTTAGCCTATATTCTTTTTCGTGTATACATGGTCTTATGTTTGACTTGCCGTAATCCATATTGAAATAAATTTACGGTTGAAAGGAATTTGTCACCATAACTAGTCCTTTATTGCTTCCTCTGAATTTGTCAGTTTCTGATACTGGCAGATTATGCTGTCAAATACTCTTCTTCACAGACATAAGTACAAAACGAGCAGTATTAAGCATAACACTAATCTCTGCTGGACACAAACAGAAAGTAGAAGTACCTTCTTCTTTCCCTTGTGGACTTCTGTTTACCTGTTAATCCAGTTAATTGATCACATAGGTCAACATTTAACCCAATTGAAATTAAGATTATGCAGCTAAATTTTATGGGATTTAAATGCTTTTATTTAACTCTCTGAAACCATGATACTAGAGGTTAATTTGTGATTATGGTGGTTCTTGGAGCAGAAGCTCAGAACTTGAGAGAAATACTGAGATTGCACTTCATTATTTGTCAAATATTTGTATTATGGAGGTCTGGAGACACCTCAATAGAGAGAAAAGAAAGATTTTGTTACTTTATTATTATATGATCTGATTAATTCTTGAATTAGTAATGTAAGAAACCATGGGTTACAGATGAGCTTAGCAGCCCTTCCATTATTTGCTGAATAGCTAGTATGGACATGGCAAGAGCTTCCAAGATGTGAAGCAAGCATTAGAATGTGTGGAGTGTTCCTTCTAAAAGTATTTTATTTTCTGAACATAAAAGTTCTTACAGTGTAAAAAGCAGGATATGAAATCAAATATTTCTACAGCGTGGTTATGGCTGAATTGCACAAGTTGAAACCTGTCCTTTTCTCGTTACTGGGTATGAACTAGTTTATATGCAGTCCAAATAGCGCATAGAATATGCTTCAAATTAGCCTATTCTAAGTTGTCTAGATGAACTTTTCTCAAAGTGGCTCTCAGGAAGATGGAGTTTAGTATTGTATTATGCTCATTTTTCTGAAGAATTTGAAAAAGCTACTGTACTTCACTGCTTTTTTTGATACAAAATTATGTCAAAACTTTGGAAATAAAGCCAGAAACAGCAATCCAGAATCTTTAAAATAATATTCTGTTCCATACATGTGAAAGTAGTTTTTGAAAAAATGTTGTTGGAGACCTCAGATGGCAACCTTCAATTTAAAGGAATAGTAAAATGAGTCATTCTTAAAACAAAAAAAAAAAGTCTGTAGTGTGTTTTGTCCAGTAATAGGAAAAGGATTGACTCTGGATATGAAACGCTGAGCTTTATTGCATTTGCATTAGGCAGAATTATTAACATTGTATTGTAGAGGCTGTGGCACATTTTTGGCAAGCTGATACATTCCTCCCTTTCTCCGTTGCTTCCTCCCACTCAAGAGCTTTTGTCTTTTCTATCTGCTTTTTGAAGAGAGAAATGTGGTACACATAAAGACCTCTGAAACTGTAACTCGAGTTTGGATTTGATATAAAGCAAAACTGTTACCATAAATTCAGATTACAGAAATACAGAAAGCTAAAAAACTTTGTTTACTTATTTAAATAAAGTCATATATAGTTAAACTGTAGTATCAGGCAGTAGGGAATTAACAGCCTGACTTTTCTAGCTAATACCTGGCAGAGCTGAGAAATGTGTATTGTTTAAGGTAACTGTGCCTTCTCTGTGTGCGTTTGTGTATCATCTTTTCTCCCTTGAGAGAAGCTATTATGAAAGATGACAGTTAGTTAAATATAAGAAAAACCCAACACTTGTCATCACAAGGAGTGTACGATAATATGATGCCAACTACTGTCGTGTTCTATTTTTAGCAAGTATGAACTTGGTCTGTGGTTTTACTGAGAAAACTTGGTCTCTACTGGATGAATTTGGGAAAGAGCAGTGCAAACCATGATTTTTTTGTTAGAATGGTAAGAACTTCTCATCATCAAAGCTATTGAATGTCCCATGAACTGTACCTGAAAATAGCTGCTTGCCATGAGTTGATACCTGGGAGGGTTCTTTTAAGCCTGTTGTATGCAAAACCCCATTAGCAAAGTTCAAATGTGGCTCCATGCACTGCATGCACACAAGAGCTTTTATGAACAGCCTTGGAATGCTACATGTGTGGTTGTTTCTAAAACAAGCAGATAGTAACTCTTCCCCTCTGCCTCTGTTTATATATAGACACAGATGAATTAAAAAGCTTGATTCATCTGCAGGCGGCTTTTTATTTATTTAATTTATTGAAATAAAGAAGTCTATAAAAAGTAATGCTCATCTTTAAATGGATAATGAAGTAGTTTAGGACTAATATTTATATAAATAAGTATTTTTTATAAAGTTAGTAATATTTAAAGATATTTCACTGTGATGTTTTACATCTAAGGCTGAAGAATTACGTTCCTGAGATGAGAAGAGAGGAGGCGGGGGAGAGGGGGCTGAAGCTGACTCTTCATAGCTAAGGATATCTAAAAATGGAGCGTAAATACTAATACTAATTTTCCTTTTTAGGTCTTCTTCAAATTTTATGCAGTAATATATTAGGCTTGCATGGAAAGGTTTTGGTAGCAGGAAAGGCTCATGGGTGGCTTGTGAGAAGCTGCCAGAAGCTCCCGTCAGGTCTGACATAGGCAGTGCCAGATGCTTCCAAGGCAGAGGTGCTGCTGGCCGAGGCTGAGCCCATGCAGTGGTGGGATAACAGATTTAAGACAGAGAAAAAACGGTTCTGTGTGGGAGCAATTGCAGACAGACAGGAGTGAGCATATGAGAGAAACAGCTCTGCAGTCGCCAAGGTCAGTGAAGGGAGGGGGAAGACAGGCCCCAGGTGCTGGAGCAGAGATTCCCTGGCAGCCCATGGTGAAGACCCTGGTGAGACAGGCTGTGCCCCTGTAGTCCATGGAGGTCCATGGTGAAACAGACACCCAGCTGGAGCCCCTGGAGACTCCTATGCCAAAGCAAGCGGATGCCCAAAGGAGACTGTGACCCAATGGGAAGCCTGTGCTGGAGGATGCTCCTGGCAGGACCTGTGGACCATGGAGAGAGAAGCCCAGGCTGAAGCATGTCTGCTGCCAGGACTCGTGACCCCACAGGGGACCCCTGCTGGAGCAGTCTATTCCTAAAGGACTGTACCCTGTGGATGGGACTCATGCTGAAGCAGTGGGTTCATTAATTGCAGCCCATGGAAGGGACTCAGGTTGGAGAAGTTCGTCGGGGACTGCCTCTCATGGGAGACACTCCATGCTGAAGCAGGGGAAGAATTGTTTCTCATTGTCCTGCTCTGGTTTGATTGGTTATAAATTAAATTATACGCAAACTCGACTTGGGAGTCGAGATTGTTTTGCCCATGACAGTAATTGGTGAGCGATGACCCTTCCTTACCTTGACCAAAGAGTCTTTCATTGTATTTTCTCTGCCCTGTCCAGCTGAGGAGTGGGAATGATGAGAGTGTCTTTGTTGGACACCTGGTGTCCAGCCAAGGTCAGCCCACCACAAAATTATAGCTATTATGTGAAATTTCTGAAGAAGACAGAACAGGTAGTAATTTGATAGTGAAAGACATCTGGTTGCTTCCAGACAAAGCTTTTCAAGTGATGGCAAATACGTAAGAAAGTGACGGGGAAGTATCTAAATAGATATCTTGTCTAGGAGATTGTCGTGGAAGTTCAGAGATGCTTAAGAAGGTGGAGCTCTGCTTGACTGGTGCAGTGTTGCATCTTGATAGCTCAACACACCCAAAAGTGTTGTTGAGGTCCAAAGTTCTCAAATATTCAGCTCTCACACAGACTTTTCATAGTGTTAAGTACAAATCCTTAGTGGTATGCTGGCATTATGGCTTTTTTAGCTCATACATCATTATGGTGTACCCTACCTGACCCTTGTTGCCATTTTCTGCCCTTTGCATCTTCGTAGTGAAACTGTAGGACGACTTTGTACAGTCACGGAGTTTTCCTCAAGAATAGCCTCAAGAGCACATTCGTTAGTAAAGTTGAATCAGGGAAACATTAGTTGGGTGAGTAATACTGTTCTTTTGTCCATGTGGGCAAACCAGTTTTTCTCGTTCAGTGGTAACCAGCATAATGTAAAATATGTCTATTTGGGTCATAGTTTCTTTGTTTCATTTCTAATCTAGTGTTTTGGGAGGATTGTTTTAAGTTTTTCTATGCTGCTTATATTGATCTTGAAATTTCGAATTCCGAAACTGTAATGAAACCAGCAATATACTTTGGGAAAGTTAGCAGAAAATTCCATTATTCAGCACCTGAAGGCCTTTTATTTTAGTCTTTCCTTTATGAAGGTTTAATGCTGGTTGTTTCCTCAGCAGATGTGTACAGATGTCACAGTATGCATAGGTGCGGTTTAATACAGACAGGTGACCTGGTGGGGACTTTAATTGTAATACTTAGTAGCATGGTCCTAGTCATATCAGTATTTCTGAAAACTGAATGTCCTTAAGCACATTCTTTGAGAAATTTGGCCTAGCAGTGCTCTCCGTTAGTCTTCCCATTTAGTGCTCAGGAAGGGTTTGATGAGCTTGTTGCTGGCTTTCAAATTGGAGACTGACCTATGATAGATACAGCCCTGGAGAGAAACTCCTTATTTAAGGTATGTTTCCTCTCCTTATATATAGGGAAATTATACAATAGAGTAAGAAACTATTGCCATTTTGTTCAATTTTGAGCATACTGGAATTAAAAACAAGTAGCAGGAAAAACATTCCCCATACTAAGGGTACTTGATTTTTTTTTTTGCCTTAATTTTTTTTCTTCTCTCCTAGACTCATATAGCATAAACAGATATATATACTGTACAACAGATTTTGTTTTGGTTGAAGACTGTTAGCAGTGGCCATCGAATAGGGTGAGATCTCATAAAAAACACAGAAGTTCTCTTTATGAAAAGGAAGCAATATTATGAAATGGTCCACAGTCTTGAAATGATAATTTATAATAGTTAATCTAAGTTTCTCGGTTTTGTAAACTAAATTCCATTTCTTTAGAAGTCAGAGTAGTAAAAGACCATTGTCTGGTCCACTCTGGAGTTCTCTGATGAGCTGTGTCTGACCTATGGATCACCAGTAAGATTTTTGCTTTGCTGGAGCTTTTTTCTGAATGCATGTTTTGCTAAAAACCTAAATACTGTGACTCTAACAGACCTGTGTGTCTGCTAATTAGTGAATGCCATCAATTTCTGGACAAAAATAATTATTTTAAAATCTTTTAATAAAATTGCTTCTTGTTAGTTGATCACACTTTTTCCTTGGTGTGTGCAGAAATAACTTGTAGAGATGCAAGTGGTCTCTGCTTTTCTTGCTCAGATGGTTCCATGCTCTTTAGACGTGCGAAATGCTGAGTGGTGTGACCCATAGTGCTGTTTCAAGACAGGGTTTCAAATGCTTGGTCAGAATTGTGTCAATATGAACATGGCTTTGAGTATCTTGACATTTAGGGATGCTTGAGATGTTATAGGTCTCATGTTAACACCTGGATTTTCACTTAATGTATTGAAAAGTGGTACAGTTTTGTTTTTTGAATGGATAGATGTTAATAGTAACTGGAAAATGAGTAAAATTTAAATAAATAACAGAAATTTTCATAGTATCTTGGTTTTCTTCTTTACTCATTTGTTTTGGTACCTGTTCCATTGAGTTTTGAATCTGATGGGTTAAACCACCTGTCACCGATGTCCATTGGGACACTGAGCCATTGACCACTATTCCCTGGATGCAGCCAACAGCTCTGTGTCCCAAAGGACATTGGTGACAAATGGCATCCCTCAGGTGTCTGTGCTATTTGATGTCTTCATTAATGCCATAAACAAAGGGACCTGGGTGCACCCTCAGCAGATTTGCCGATGACACCCTCTGCTCTGGTGAGACCCCACCCACAGTGCTGCATCCAGCTCTGGGGTCCCTAGCACAGGAAGGACTACAGACCTCTTGGAGGGAGTCCAGAGGAGGGCCATGAAGATGATTAGAGGTCTGGAGCACCACTCCTGTAAGGAAAGGCTGAAAGAATTGGGATTGTTCAGCCAGGAGAAGGCTCCGGGTAGACCTTATTGCAGCCTTCAGTACTCAAAGGGGGCTATCAGAATGACAAACATTTTAGCAAAGTCTGTTGCAAAAGGACAAGGTGTAATGACTTTAAGCTGAAGGAGTCTATTTAGAATAGACATACAGAAGAAATGTTTTACGGTGAGGGTGATGAAACACTGGAACAGGTTGTCCAGATGGGTGGTGGATGCCCCATCTCTGAAAGTGTTCAAGGTCAGGTTGGATGGGGCTCTGAACAACCCGATCTAGTTGAAGATGTCCCTCCTCATTGCAGGGGGGTGTTGGACTAAATGAACTTTAAAAGCTCTCTTCCAACCCAAACTATTCTATGATTCTGTGAAAACAGCACTTTTTTGTGCAGGTATGATGCATTTCCAGTAATAAAAAAACTTGCTCAGGCAGATCTTTGTATTCACTACCACGCTCAGACAGAAAAAAACCTTTCTGACTGTTTTCTGAAGGTATCACACCCAGCATTTCTTCATCTGCCATTCTACTTCTGTTGATCAGGTTGTGAAAAAGTAGATGAAAGAGGTGCATGCTGGGTGTTTGAGTTTTAGTGTGGGTTGGGATCAAGCCTAAATAGCTGTATTTGTAGAGTAGAGGGAGAGCTGTGCTGAACTGATTATACTTGTAAATGAACTGGAGTTTTACCTAGAGCACTGAGCCGAAATGGGTGCTTGTTTTGGAATAGATTTAATTAAAGTTTTCTTCAAAGGCTTTTTAAAAAACCTGTTTAATCAGTTAGGGAGCCACTGATTTAGAGGGGTATGGTTAAGGACATACTGTTGTTTTCCTCTGCTTTTCTTTGTTGGTGTTTCTACAGATGTTCAGACTCCTTGCGCCTTTAAGAGTTGCCTCATATCACACGGTGGTAGAGTGGCTGGAATGCTTCTAGCTGGATATACTGAAGTATATCTGGACTTCTGCAAAATGGGATTTTGTTTATCCCTCTTAGTTGCAAACCTAGCCTTAGGTTTGAAATAATTGATTATTTTAAAACACACTGAAGTTTGGGAATACATTGGTTTTTGTAAGTGTAAAGATGATCTCATTTTTTGTCTTGACAGATGTCAAGCTGTTTATATCGGCTAGTCTCTTATTTCTCTACAGCTTTTACTGCTGCTGTTTGCTTTGGACACTTTGTTTAAACCAGCCTATTGCTCTAAAGTATGGTTCCAGTTCTCAGAACTGCTCTTACCGCCTTTTGCATGTGAGTGCAGCATTCACTATCCTGTGGCATAAAGCTGGCTTTGGTATGTGCTTGTCGGTAGCTCAGTCATTTGCCATGTACAGTCAGAGATCTTTAATGCATGCTGTCCAGAACTCATGAGTTGTTTATAACACTTGGTTATAACACTTCACCTCTTGACATGTGTATGACGTTGCCTTGCCCTAGAAATGCAGGGCAGGCTGTAAGGTATGAGTTAATACATAAGATGAAAGAGCTGTGTAATGTAAAACACAGAATATATAACCACCGGGATGCATCTTTTAGATTTCCTGGAAGTAACAATTCACTTTCGTCACAATTATAAACAGGGAGGTTGTGCTACTGTTGAGAAGACAACTGTGTTGCTGCCTAATCACTCTCATTCCAGCATATATCACATCTGTCAGTCAGGCTCTGTTTTTGACTGCAGGAGCAATCTTAGCCATCATTAGCATGATACTTGTGTCAGAAGGTTAAACAGAGTAGAAAGGCAATTTGGAGTTGGTTATGGTTTCCTTGTTTTGTTTGTATTGTACTGCAGTGGTTAAGTTAGAAGAGGCCCAGTAAGAAGTTTTTCAAGTAGTACCTTTTCCGTGACTTTGCTCTTTCTTGAATCTGAACTTCACTGCGCCTCCTGGTTGTGTGTGCATGAGGAATGGAATGTAGAAAAGCTGTGGCTGGGATTGGCTTTGGACCTCAGTTTTCAGATAAGTGTTTAGGGACCTGAAGGGCAATGGGAAGGACTTCTGTAAGTACATCAGCAGCCAGAGGGAAATTAAGGAAAACATGGAAAAAGCTGAGGTACTAGATGCCTTTTTTACCTTGGTCTTTATTGGTAGGATTTGTCATCTGGAGTCCCAGGCCTTGGAAATGAGTGGGAAAGTCTGAAGCAATGAAGATTTAGCCTCAGTAGAGAAGGACCAAGTAAGGGAACATTTTAAAAAGTTCACTATAAGGAAGTCCATGGGAACTGATGGAATGCACCAGTGAGTGGTGAGAGAGCTGATACCATAGCAAAACCACTCCAATTTTTGAAAGATTGAGATGATAGAAGACTGTTCTTGAGGACTGGAAGAACACAAGTGTTGCTTTTTCCTCCAAGAAGGACAGGAAGGTCTGGGGATTTGAAGATTGCTCAGCCTCACCTAGACCCCTGGTAAGATGATGGAGCAAATTCTCCTGTGAAGCCATTTCCAAACATAAGAAGGTCAAGAAGATGATTAGCAATAGTTGTTGTAGCTTTAGGAAGGGGAAATGTGCTTGACCAACCTGTCAGCCCTCTGTGATAAAATGACTGGGTTGGTGGTGGAGAAAAGAGATGTTTGTACTATTTGACTTTAACAGTGCTTTTGTCATTTTCTCTCTTAATACCCTCACTAACTGTCTAGCTGGTGCCGTCCGGTCTGGCTAAGTAGACAGGGAAAGGGATCGCAGATTGGCTGAAATGCTGGGCTCAGAGGGGTGTGAGTGGTGACGCAAAGTCCAGCTGTAGGCCAATTAGTAGTGGTGTGCCCTAGGGGTTGATAGTAGGGCCTGGGCTGTTTATTGTCTTCATTAATACCTGAGTGATCAGACAGTGTGCACCTTCAGCAAGTTCACAGATGATGCAAAATTGGGAGGAGTGAATGATGCAACAGACAGCTGTGCTGCCATTCAGAGGGACCTTGACAAGCTAAAGACAGGGGCAGACGGGAATCTCGTGTTCAAAAAGGTTCAGCAAGCGAATCTGCTGGAAGGGTGTCTGCATTCCAGCATTGTCATCCCTGTACTTCACTGCTCACACCATTGCCAGCTGCTGGCACACTGCTTGTACTCTGCCTTGAGCAGCATACTGCCATTTACATGTGGTGATTAGACTAAAATATTCAAAAAGTGTTTGGAGAGACTTATCGAAGTCCTAGAGAAGGCTGTGATAACAAAATGAAAACATTTATTTTAAGGATATTTTGAGTGTTGATGAGATGATTTTCACAGCTCTGGACCATTATTTAAATGTTACTTGATGTCAGAGTTCAGTGAAGCAAAGAATGTGAAAGTGGTTTTAATCACAGCTTATATAATGGTTTGGCCCTTGAAAATTTTCAGGGTTCCTACTGTCTCGCCCTGTGTTGCTGAACCCACAGTCTGTACAGTCATCCCAGCTGCCCCAAGTTGCATGTGGTTTATAAATTATTTCCTCATGAAAATGCAACATCTTGTGCAGCTGTCCCAAAGTCTTCAGAATTAATATTGTCACTTCACATTACTGTTTGCTTAAGCACCTCTCTTTCAAGATTTTGTTCACAGTTCTCATCTTTTGAAATACTTTAGCTGTAGTTAATGGTTGCAAAGAAGGGGGTTGTGAAGAGGCAAAACCCTCAAGGGTGAAGACTAGGAACAGACTCTTAAGTTGTCTGTGTTTACAGGTGTATGTTAAGCATCTCGTGTGATGCCATATAAAGCATTTGATACCAGAAATTGGAATCCATAAGGAAGACTTGACAAAGATGACCTGTATCGATTGTGATGGCCAGACTTGTGCAGTAGGTAGGGGTGTGTGAATTCTGGAACGTTTTCATAAACCTTATGAAATGAAACTCTAATGTGACGTGGTTGTTTGAAAGGAGCAGAAAGCAACAGCTTTGTAGCATCAGTGCTCAGTGTGATCTTAGAAACATAATAGTTAACAAATTTTAGGAGGAAAACTTGGAATCATTATGTTCTACAAATTACGCTCTTCCCTGCTAAACAGCCCAATGTATAAATTTCTGTTATTTAAGGTTTGGGCTGGTCTGCTGTAGTGTGTCTTTACTGTGGTCTGAGACTGTGACATCCTTCCATAGCTTTGTTGTTTTGTGAATGGTGGTGTATGAGTGGAAAAGCCATTGCAAGCTTCTAAATTATGGGCAGCCTCTGGAATGGTGATACTTGTCAGTTTTGTTTAGCCACACTGCAAAACCAAACCAAGCGCAAAACTTCGATTAGTGTGACTATGCAAAGAACAAGTGCCAAAGAATTGCTACCACTAATACTTGGTGTAGATGTTCATCTATAGACACAACACCTTTGCAGGCTTCTATGGTTAATTTTTTCCTACCTTGGCTTGGCAGATGTGTCAGAGCAAAGAGTGGATTTTGTTAGGGCATCAGTGATAGATGACCGTATGTATTAATTTCGATGATGAAGTCGCACAGGTATCATGAGTTTGTATGAGAATGCAGAATGCAGTCTGCTTGGCTTGAGGTGAACAAAAAAATAACCTCTCCTAGTGTTCTGAATCTAGAAATACTGTTCCAGATGCTTTATAGGTTCCGAGGTACAGTGTTATGTCAAAGGGGCATTCTCAAGCTTATAAATAAGTCAAACCTCTGAAGACTTATATTTGCTGCAGCATTTTCAGCTAACAAATATACCTAAGTGTCTATGCATCATCATAGTGTAATCAACTGCAATAAGTTTGGCAATTGCTTAGATAACCCTTGGTGGAAGGAATATATCAATAGAAAGGGGTTCCTGTTTTAATGCTAATAATGCAAGCTGGAATGTGTGTTGTCTGCTGGATTATTTGAAGTGGATGCCAGAAATTCTTATGATAAAATCTGTGATAATCATTGTGCCAGTTTAAGGAGACACCAGCTCCACCCCAGAAGTTCTTAGGAAACAAAATCTGGAAAATGTGATCTAAGATGAGAGTGTATGTTGGCCTTGGAATACCTCTCACGCCAAATATGAATACCCAAATTCTAAAAGCCTTTCTGCCTGTGTGACCTTAGTTTTATTTCTTGTCTGTGAAATTGATCTTATAATTTTGAGATGCTTTTGGCAGGGAATTGGTAAGAAAAATATTTATACAGTTGCAGCTCTGTGGTTCTTCCTCATGTATATACTTGATTCCAGATGTCTAGATCCAAGCAGGAATTAAATGGAGTTGGTTTTGTTTTTTAAAGAGATGGTAGTCAGATCCCTGATGTGTACAGTAGCATGACTGCAGTGTAGTTTGTTGAAGATCTTAGTGTGGCAGTAAGTGTTTAAAGAGAATTGGTTTCTCATTTTAAGTAGAGGTAATTATGGCATGGTGTAATATGAGAACCACAGCATTACAGGCGGGTGAGCAATCCAGGACTTCATGAAAATCTTGATAGACTTTGCTCAGTCTGAAATTTGACCTCAAGAACTAACTTTTGCACTTAAAGGTTGCTCAGTGCGATTGAAGCTGAACAGTAAAAATACTGTGAAAACAAAACAATTCTGTAACAACTCTTTCAAAAAGGGATATTTTTCTCCTGCAAGTTTGTACAAAGTCCAAGTAGCAGCTCATAACGTAGTGATGCTTTCTAAAAAATGTTTATGAATCTTTTCTATGTACTAACATATTTCTTTATTATTTAAAATGGCATCTGTGAATTTAGCAATACTTGTAGTTCTTGAGAAAAAGAGAACTCAATCTTGCTTTACTTTATAGAAAATGGTGTGCATACATTGTAAGGAATGTGACTAGCGCCTGTAAATTGTAACATCTGGTTTATTCAGTCCGGATTGTGTGGTTTGCTTTGTCATTGTGTTAAAAAGTACAGTATGAAAGTGAGCTTCACTGTTTGAACTAGATTTTAATATATGCAAGCTCAAATTTGATTCTGTGACTTGGCTTTGTATTTTGCTCTCTGTTGCTTGCACAATTGTCTTTGCTATTTGATAAAATTACATTCTCTCTCTCTCAAAAATTCTTCGCTGTTAACCTGATATTAAAAAATGAGGTAATGCATTTTATCTAAGGTATGAAAAGCTTGAGCTGGAAAAAATACTAAGTGTTTGAGATCTCATCTGCCAGGTTTATTTTCTTCCACATCTCAGTTTCAAGTGCAAGTGTCTAGAGATGCAAACTAATTGCTGACACTTAGCAATTGAACTGAATATGAGAGCAGGCTTGTCCAACTGTTTCACTCCAGTAAACATCGTTAGGGTTTATAACACTAACCTGAATTAAGCTTTTATGTAGTTTTCAGTAGACGTTTTACTAAAAGAAGATTGAAATAATGTTGCTTATTTGGTCAATGCTCTTTAGTTGTATAAACTTCAAGAAAAATGCAGAGATCACTGTTCATCCTGGGAGAACTGGTAGCTAAATATAAAGGTCTGATAATAAAAATACAGTAAAAACACATTTAAAGTAGTCGTTCAAGTAATCTGGGCCAGTCTTTTTGTTAATTTTGTGTTTGGGAAGATAAGACCTTTTGACTAGTAAAAGCAGTAATTTTACTTAGGATAGAAATAGGTAAAATATTACAAGTTAGGAGCCCTGCAGTTTATTATTGACCTAAACAGCTTGTTCTGTAAGGACTTGGTTCCAGTCCTAACAAATACTGAAAATGAACCTGATTAAAATACCTGTTGACCTTGTTCTTTATGTCATGGGCATCTCCTCACAGGTTTGGGAATGCAGTCCTAAAAAAGGAAACACAGAAAAAAATCCCAAAGCAGTAAAATCCCATTTTTTTCCTGAACAGTTGCATACACTTTACTTAGTGAACAGACTTGGACTGTGTTCACATAAATTCCAAATAGCTATATTGGAAGAAATAGCAAATAATTAATAGTTTTGTTCTGCTAAACCAGTTTCAGGAAACATGTAATTTCACAAGAGAATGGATGTAACAATGAAAACTTTCACACAAGACTGCCACACAGGGGGCCTCACAAATACATTGTTCCTAGTTCCCTGCAGCTGCTAAGTGGACACGTTCACCAGGATTTCTGGCGTGGACAAGGCTTGGTTAGAAAAGCTTCTATGTTCTTCGACACAGTTTTTTTGAAAGCCAAAATAAGTAACCAGCAAAAGTGTATTTATTATCCTAATCTCCAAATTTGCACGCTTCTTACTGCTTTCCTGACAGGATGTTTTGGTGGACAGTGTGTCCCTCCCTTAAGGTCAAGACAGGACAGGGAGTAGATCTTCACCCCTTGGAACTGGAGCCATTTTAAACAATGATGCACCTTTGATATGTGATTGTCTGCAGAGAAGAGGGGTATTAGCTACAGCACTTCCTCATATTGTTATGTACTCAGAAGCACGTCACTAGGAAAGTCTCAAATCTTTACAAAGTCCGCATTGTAAACTGAACTGTATGCAAAGCTGTAATTTATGAAAACTTAATTTCTTGAAGACCTTTGTACTAATTAGTTTGAAACTCTAGCCTTGCTTTGTAGATATAGTTTAGTGGGCTGTTCTACTCCACGTGACAGCTGTTTTAAATAAAGATAAATGCCGAGGGGGTTTTTTTGGTAGTGTTTGAGTTTGTTTTTCTTTTCCTGTTCCTTTCATTTTTTTTCCCTGCAAATCACGACTCTTAATTTACATCCTTCACATCTATATAGACTGGCTTAGATGCCTTTATGTAGCAGAATTAGAGGGCTGGGTTGGTAGGGATTTTTTTTTCTTTTTTTTTTGTATTGTTTTTAAAGCTGTTTTCTGCTCGAAGTTCTCTTGTGAAGTTATTTTCTGTGTAGCAACTCATTTCTGTCCTTACAGTGCGGTGAGTTGGTGTTAAGTGAGTGTTACTTCTGGATTACTTGTGCTATTGCTGCTCATTATGTAAGGTTCCCAGTTTGAAAAAAATGTCATTAGTTTAGTTTCAGTGGCATGGATGTAACATTTCAAGAACTACTTGACACAAGGAATGCATGAGGTATCATGCCAGCTAATGCAGACGGGGCTTATTTGCTCACTAGCTTGCAAACTGAATTCCTAACCAGCAGTTTAATGTGTTTTCCCAGGTGTAGCACTCTGCTTATGGGGGTTTTGGTCCAAAAAATCTGCCCTTAACGTGTTCTCCAAAAAAGCTGAATTTCATTTTACTGCTGATATGTAACATGTTTTCAGATGCAAAGGAGCCATCTTTGTGTATTAAATTTAAATTATGAAGGGGACTCTGTGTGTGTGTGTGTGCTCTGTATTGTGGTGATAGTGGTTTTTTCCCCCAAAGATCTGAATGTAAGTCTCATTTCTGATTACAGCTCAAAGAGCTGCCAGAAGATCTGCTGTAGTGGTTTGATAAGTGGTTAGCTGTTCTGGGAGGAGGATTGGGAATGAATATCGATTTTCGTATGAGGTTTGATTTTTCATGTTCAAATTTAAAAAAAAGAAAAAAAAAGCTGCTTTATTCAGGCAGTAGACTCTACTCACCAGAATGATGGTTGAAAGAAATTCATTCTTGATACACAAGCTGTATATTTGCTTCAAGGTAGCAATTTTAGGTACTGATATTTGATAGGACTTTAGGATTTAATTAGGAGGTATTTGACTTGCAGAAGACCATGTGCCAACTTTAGTTAAGTATGTAAAATTCTAACGGAAAAATAGTAGCATAATTAATAGCAACTAGCAATTTCATCAGGAGTGAAATTATTTTGTAATTTTAAGTAAACTAGAAATAGTTTTGGTGCACTCATGGCAATTGTAAAGCAAATATTTTGCCTTTAAAGGGAAAAAAAAGGTGCAAAAAGGATAGGAGAGGAAATCATGGCAGTCTCTTTGGGTTAGATTTAATATTCACAACATAGTGATGTGTTGACTACTGTGATGAAAACTTTCTATTAGTACCTTCAGAGAGATGGGGAAGAGGGGATTAGAACTGTGACTTTCCTACTGAGAGCCTTTAATTTTGGTTTCTACAGAAATGAAGAGGACAATTGTCCACTCCTGAGCCTTCCTGAATATAAATGTGATGTTGTCTTTCACTTACCATGGGTTCTTTTTCTTTCTTTGTTTGTTTTTAGCTAAGAAGTGCTTTCTTTCCTCTGCTGTTTTTAATGGAACAGAAAATGGAGCTGAAAAGGCATGGCTTCTCCTTTAGGCTGGAGTTTGCACTGAGGCTCTTTGGTCTATTTCTCTTCTTTGTGTGAGTTGCTGAGGACTGGAATCAGCCGGGGCAGCAGGGCAGTGCACCTGGGAAGCTGAGCGGGAAGGCCAGAGCAGAGCTGCGCAAGACCGGTATCCTCACTGTACAAAGTACACAGAGTACTAAGGTCCAAGCTCTTCTCTGACCCGTCATCCCAAGCATAGTAGTGGTTTGGATCAGTTTAATTCTGGTAGCATTTTTTATATGAATGAAGGGAGTGAGATAACTGTGGAAGAGCCCAGTGTTATCTTGAAAAACTGTACAAGTGAGCTGGCCCTAACTCACATTTTGTTATTAATATTAGGACTTGATTTTGTATTTTAGTTACTCGAAGACTGGTGGAAAGGATTTTTCTTCCCCTCACTTTTGCCTATAGGATATTTATCTATGAGTGAAGATGTTCAAAACATGATACTTTGGTGTATGTTTAGATAGTGATTGATGTTGGGGGTGGGTATTTCCTGATACTTAATGATGGTTTAGAAGAGTTAGTCATCGTTGGCCAGGAAATACCAACTCCAGATTAGATAGAGTTCAGTTATCTACAAGATTATTTCAGTGTCCACTTGAATGTGGTACGTTGCCAGAGACATTGTGTTCATAATAGCATCTTGGTTTGGTGTTTAATTATAGAATTACTGGTTGTATGCGGGTTCTGTGTGCTATAAATATTGTCATCTTGAAGTCACTACCTCTGCTGCCCCAAGTTTTAGGAAGTGGTGGGACAGTGTTGCCTAAAAGTCGACCAAAATTTTGTAACTGCAAGAATTTTGGATTCGCAGATGAAAGAATACTTAGTACTTTTCTCTCCTTCCTGCCCTTGGCAACCGCAGTTGCTGCCTATGTAAATTTTGCAGTATGCTTCAGATTGGGATTCAAACTGCATCTTTTCAGGTTAATCAAGTTCCCTTCTACTTTCTGAATGGGAGTGATGATTCTCTGCTTTTAGTCCAGTGTACAAGCATTAGTTTGTACTTGGCATGATAGAAATAAGTAAGTTTGTTTAAGAAAAATGGACAAAGATGCAGAAGCTAACATATACCACTATCAAACAACCATGGTATATATGACCAAATGGGGTGGGGTTATATTTTCTGACATTAAAAAAAAAGTATTTCTAAGTATTTGTAAGACCCTCTTTCCAGAGATACTTATTCTGGATATTTGCTCTAGTCTTTACGGACTAGGTAAACCATGTTGACTGAATATATTGTGGGAGTCGAGGCAGGGTAAAAGCCACCAGTGACTTCTGTAACTCAAGGCTGAAGGGAGAGAAATTCTGGGAATGTCTTCCTTGGTTTCCTCTATCTCTCTTCTACCTTTTGGTTTCTTTTCTTCTTAGGGCAGGTGAATTTTTCCAGCTGTAGTCTTGTAAAAAACATATATTGGGACTTAGCTGTGTAATTGTAGGCCTCTATGCTTCCATTAAGTATTAAGCTCCTTTGGAATCGGCTGAAACTTCCTGCTGTCTAGGCTTGTAACTGTCTTATTAGTAGACCTTGGCATCCTGTCTCTGCACAGTTATTTTTATAGGTGAGCCCTGAAGAGTAAAGTAGCTCCATCAGTCATAAAGCCAAACTTGAATGCCATGAGTGAAAGCAGGATTCACGAATAACACTCAATTCGGTTTACGGAACTAAACATAACTACATGCTGTACATACCCAAATGTCTCACTCTGGACCTTACCCTGCTCCTTCTCAGTTGTTTTTTACAAGTTCTCTTGCATTATCAGTGAGCAGAGCTGGAGCTGGGAAAACCTTGCGTAAGCCTTGACGATGCAGAGGAAATGAGGCATCTCCAGTGGCCCGTCCCACTGATGCAATTGCTCAGGCCTTTTGCAGAAAAGGCAGGGTGTTGCTGAAGGTTTCACTGAAGTTGTACCCAAGTGGAGGACTGTTGTTGCCTACTGAAGCCCACTGGTTTTCATTTTCTATCATAGAAGGATGGACTTTGTGAGCACATTAACTGCAGGAAAAAAAAAAAGGGGGTTCAGTAGATTTTATTTTTAATTTTACGTAACTGTATCAGTTGCTGCTCTGGTGGAATGTAATAAATGACAGTCACAGTAAGCTGTGCTAGTATCTATAGCAGGATATAGCTCCTGCTTCTGGTTGAGTTGTCCTGAGGTATTATGACTATAGTAGTCTGTTAGAAAATGTTTGCTCTGGAGTCTCAGAACTGCTGCAGGTACTACCAGAACCTGTGCAAAACAAGGCAGCTGTGAAGGTGGCTTTGGTTCGTGTAGGCTGCAGTTTCACAGACCCGAGTTAGGTACCCTGGATGTAGCCTTTGAGGCCATGTGCAGTTGGTTTAGGTTTCCCAAGGTGTTTCAGTGTACCTGATCCACGATGAAGACCGTCCAGGCCCTTCCTGTTGCATGTCACATCCGGATGCCTGATGTGAGGGGGCGTGGGTGGTGAAGAGAATTTGCTGGGAGTGTCTCAGGGCAGCCTGTCCAGCGAAGCCTGTGTCACAGCTGCATTCTTGCCTTGCCTTCTCTCTCTTGCAGAACTTTACCTTTTCATGCTCTGAATTTTGGAGAGCTCTGTCATCTGGATTTGTTTGTCTCTAGTGTAACTGACCAAGTCTGTATGGGGTAGTAATCTCTGGAGTCCTTAAAACAGCAGACTTTTTTTTTTTCAAATACTGAGTAAAGTGCTATGGAAACCAACAACTTGATACTACAGGTAAAAGTGAATGTTTTGTAGTTTTCACATCCTAGGTGGACCGGATTCAAATTGTTGAAGGAGGTATTTGTTAGCACTTGTTTGAATTACATACAACAATGTACTCTGTCAGTTCTCTTTTCTTTGACTGGTTGTGTAATGTGTTTATTCCCTTAACTAAGCTTGTGAATTTCCCCATCATTTCTTAAAAACTGAATACTGCATGTTTTTGTCTTAATGTTTTGTGAGCTTTAAAATTTGAGAGATTGTGTGGAAGATTGTAAATTAATTGCAGGGCATCTTCAGGAAGTTTATTCCTTTTTTAAGTGTATATCCTAATATAGCTGAGAACATTATGTAGAACTGCTTTTCATGTTCTCTGAACTCATATCAACCTAAACCTTTAACTTTAGTGAGATTTTTGAAGAGTCCTTCTAATTGTATGCGTAGGAGAATCTTTAACCACTTAAAATAAATTCAGAAAAAGGTTACTAATTACTGATATGTTGGAAGTTTGAACCTTTGAAATGTAGTATAATGTGAATGTAAATAAACACTGGGTGTTCTTACAGTGTATTTAGTAGATAAATTTAAATGTTTCTCTAGTTTGAAGACTTGAGTCTTGGATTTAGTTTTAAACATCATACTCATTAAGCCGATGCTATTAATATTCAGACTTCTACTGAAAATCTATTTCCTCTGTGATGCCAGTCAATAATTAGTCACTATAAAAGCTATATAAGATATCACTTAGCAATAACTGTGCCAATGATGAAGTAAATTCTTTTTATTCATGTTTTAGTTGTTATTTCCTTAATTTTTGTCTTCTCAGACCTGGGACATAATGCTTAGTCAGTAATACTGATACACAATGCCGGCTCCCATAGCCTCTGGGTAACTGTATCTAGAAAAAGCACATTGTTTCTTTTCTTTCCCGTTCCCAAAATAATTGTAAAAAGGAGAATCAGAGTCAGAGGTCTAGGTTCTGATTTTGTACCACAGTGAGCATAGAGTAACTTCATGTGATGACCATCAGCCTGGGATACTTAGGTTTTACAGAGGTGTTCAGTCATCCCTCTTACTGGTGTATTGCAATTCCCTTGGTCCCTTCTGGAGTCTCCCTTCAAACAGAATGGGAGCGTTGCTGAGAGCTTCACGTGTTGTAGCTGTTTTAATTTTACTGACATAGCCATTTTTATGTGTAACATAATATTATTATTCAGCAGGAAATACAGTCTCCTGCTGTGAATCTCAAGACTGTCAAATATTTTAGGAATGCTTTCTAGCCTTCTTTCCAGCATCAGGGAAATAAGTATGTCAAATAGTCCTGTTCTGCACCATCCTCTACCCTTTAAGGAAAAAAATTACAAGTTTGCTTTAGGTATCTTCACTCTTGTGAAATGTAAGATAATTTTAAAAATTCTGTTCAAATATTCATTGTTTTGTAAGTCCAGGATGGCTTCTAGAGAGGAATGTAGCAGTAACAAAATTTTAAAAATCCTTTTTTAGTAGATAAGACACTTATAGAGAATATTTTGAAAAGTAAAAATGTTCAGAGTAGAACAACACCCTCCCCTCCCCATCAAACAAAAAACCAACAAAAACTGGGAGTAAGACAATTTAATTGTAAAAGCTGGAGCAGATAATAAGTATGTTCAGCTGTGAATATGATCTTAAGCTTGGGCAAATTTTAGGTATGTTCTGTGAAGTTAGCTTATGTTGTCAGTCAGACCTTTTGGGATTTTTGCCTTACTGGTTAATCTTTTTTTTCACACAAATTTTACTTGTTTTATGTAGAAAAGTTGAATTCAATAACAGGATTGTGTGCACCGGTATGTAATATACAAGGGGAATTTTTCTGTAGCCCAAGCTTCTGATTTCTTTCCCAGCCTTATTTCTTGGTTGCTCTGTTTTTATGAGAGTTCAGAACATGCAGACTGTATGCCTTAAAGTAGGCCATTTCCTGAATCTCCTCTTATTCTTTAATTTTGTGTTGCTGGAACTTTGCTCGGTGTGTAATTAGTATTTGGGTCTCCCACATATGGCTACAATCTCCTCCTGTATCTCCAGCACTGGATATTTATAGCAAGCCCGCCTAAATGCTTTATTCCAGCGGTGAGAAACTGACTGAGTGCACATTGTGATTCCTCCTGCGCCCATGTCTGTGACCGACTGTGGAGTTTTGGCATGCATTGCATTCCTGGGTGTGGTTGTAGGACAATCCAAGATAACCTCAGTTATCTTGGCTTTGTTACAGCAGCCTGTTGCATTTTAGAAGTTCATGTTAGAGGCTATGAAAAACATTTAATACCAGACTCTGAAGTTATTCTGTCACCTTCATCTTTAGTTCTTCTTTTTTGTAAGGATTTAGGGAGAAAGAAGTTATATGAGGAATAAAAAAGGCCTGTGTAGATCACTAACTTGATATTTTAAACTATTGGGAATAAAAATTTATGTACTTATGATTGCTTGTCAGCTTCGGGGTTTAGAATCCAGGGTGCTCTGAATTTCATCCTGTTCTTTCTGCTGTAGTTTCAGGGTCAAGGAGGTTTCATCTTGTAACACCAGTAAGTCTACTCCCAGTCAGAATGACTGTAATGTATAATCTTGAGAAGCTTCTAAAATGCAAGTTGGCGGACCAAGAAAATCCTCAGCCTTGAGTTAAACTTGAAAACAGAAGGACCAAGTACAGGAAAAAAACCCATGACTGAACATGAAGAAGCCCACTGTAGCTGTCAGACATGATGCATGGGCTGCAACCCTTTTGGTGATAAGGAACTTCCAATAGGCAATGTGAATATGAGTGTGCTGGCAACTGTTGTCACTTATTGGTGTTGTCATCGCTCAGACTCAAGACTTGGAAGGGCTGAGGAAGTTCTGTCAGTTTGTGTAGTCAGACACTGTGTACTTTGAAAATATGTTTCTGTATAATCCCTGTGTAAACAGTGCTGGTGGTCAGCTTCCAGTGGGTGCATTTCACAACAGAGAGAGGTGGAAAAGGAGAACCTGGTTTTTGCAAATAGTCTACAAAGGTCCATTCCTTTGTAGAGTATTTTCCTACAGACAGTGAGGGAACAATATAAGAACTCAGAATTTGTTAAATACTTCATTTATCCTTAATAAAAAAGGAGTGACTGAAGTAGGCTGCTCTTGAAAATAGTTATTACATTTGCAAATTGATAGATTTCATTGAAGAAGCCTTATTTATGTAAAATATTGAGTGTAAATAACTGAAGAATATGTTATTGCATTGATGATTGATCTTTTTGGGTGATACTTGTGAGTTCATCAACTTTGCCTGACCACTGCAAAATAGCAATTTGGTGTTACTCTTAAATATGGTTAGTGTGAAATTTGAGGAAAAGTGGTTTGTGGCTTCCAGCAGTACTTTTTGAGGCATGGGCTTCAGATGCCTGTAGACACTTAGATAATTTTAGTGTCATGAGACTAAATTGGACAGAGAAACATATGTAATAGCTACTTGACCTTTTCTGCTCCTACTTTATAGAAGTTCTGTGATGTAGGAATGCAACTTCTCAAGTCTCAGTGCTGAGAAAACTGTGTATTTATGCTTGTATTTAGAAGGGAAGGCTTTATATAAATGCTTTCAGCATCTATTATCTACAGTGGTTAGACTGCTATGATGTTGGAAAAAATCTCTTATAGAGAGATGAGGAGTTTTTTAGTTCTTGTCTGAGAACTCTTTCCTTTTCCAGAAAGTAATACCCCTGGAGGAGACCACTGCCTTTAGACCTGCTGTTTGTTCGGTGCGATGTGTGCAGTTTAATTAAATCTGACCTTTAAGAAGTAATGGGAGATACTAGCAAGTGCTTGATAGTGGGAGTAGGGAGACCGTAGCCGTTCTGCTGTAGATAGCCTTTGGCTGGCTAGAGCTTTGTTGACGTATTTTTGCAAGACACCAGTTGTCATCAGTTAACCTGGGACGAAGATTGCTAAAGCTGCTGGAAGAACAGTGCAGTTTGAGTGGACTTTCTAAGTTCTGCCGTGTGCACTAATGTTTTCTAGCCAAGTGAAATGTGTGCCTTTGCTAATCTCAAAGGGACATAAGGTGATGCTTGGTCCTCCGGGGGTTGTGGTCAAGATCAACTCTTACAGAACTTGCCAGCAAGAAGGGATGGTCACAAGATGCTCTGAGTTGAAAGGAGCCCACAAGGATCATCACAACCAGCTCTTAAGTGAATGGCCCATATAGGGATCGAACCCACAACCTTGGCGTTATCAGTACCACACTCCAACCAACTGAGCTCATCTCAGTGGCACATTATGCCAACTTCTTAGGAGATCTGATTTTCCTAGAGTAGAATTCTACCTCAGTTAAATACCTATGTCACCAAGTCACTATTTGCATTCCCTGCTCGTAACTTCATTCCTGTGAATGTGGAAAATAAAGTGGAGTTTGATATATTTAGAGGAATTGTAATTAAGGAATGTATAATTGATTCCTTGTGAAGGAATGTGGTATTGTCTTCCACCTAATTTTATTGGCATTCTAAATGGTGTTACCTGTATTGTCAATGTCATCTATGCTGCCTGTTGTATAAGAGAAAACTGCATATTCTGTGAGGATTTACTTCTTTAAAATTTTCTGGACTTAGAAAGGGAGGGCAGGGGATACTGTTAAGAATGGTGATCTATAAATGGAGTTGTGCTACAGTCACCTGCCAGAATAATGGAGTTTATTCAAGGTGCTGTTCAAATCAGTGGACTCTGTTACCAGTCACTGGTGAACATAACGCAGTTGTGGCTTTTATGGTTGTGTGAATCTGGCAGGACAATATCCAGTGTCCTTTTCACCGAGTCCCTACCATGCCTGCCTTGCTGCTGGGTGGCAGGTGTTCCATTGCAGGCATTTTTAGACGGCCTTCCTCTTCATCCTGTCTTCTGCTGCCCAGCTCAGTTGCCACTCCAGGAAGCAGCTGTCTTTTATGGAAGTAAGGTGATGTTCTCCATACCAAGATGGCAACCCAAGACGCACAATTTCATCTGTCAGTCTGGGCAGCAGCAGCACGATTTCCTACTTGCCCCAGCTGTAGAGCTCCTACTGCTTTTATGTCAAACTCATACCAGGAGTGAAATTTGTTGCTTGCCACTGTGGCTATCCATCAGCAGACAGTGCAAAATATGGTAATGGTACAATCTGGATTATTTAGGGGAAACTTGTGTGAGCGATGCCTTGGTTACCTTCTGCTACTTGCTCTGTACCGTGTCTGGTTTTTGAGGAGTGACTGGTAGCGGTGCACTGCGCTGCAGATGTTGGAAGGCTGCCTTTGGGTGCAGGATTTCAGGGTCATCAGGTGATATTTCTGTCTTTGCTGAACTTGAAGCTTCATTGATTGCTCTGATGGACTTGAGAATGAAGACAAATCTTCCTCATTATTTCCTGTTTGACTTTTTTTGTTCTTTTGCCAAGCAGTTTAAAGTTGGGAAGATGACAGCTAATGTATGATTCAAGAGGTTGTTGCAGCTGTGTGGTTTTCCAGCATATGTTACTTATGGGCAGTGCGCTTTTTGGGGCTCTCTCTTTCTGCCACCACACTCTGTGTGTTGCAGCAGATCATTGTAGCTGCTTCCTGTAGTGAGCAACACTTGATTTAGAAAGGTGAGAAACATCTCTGGGTTTCACAGTTCTAGCCTAGCTGAGGCCATTCAGTCCGACTGGTGTGTTCGTGAGGACTGTTTGGCATCACTGGAGCTGCTGAATTGCCAGTGTTGCTGGCAGCCCTGCTTGTAATACTGTACTGACTTCTGAGCAGCCTGATCTGCCTCTGGGAGAGCATGGCTGGCTACATAGCTGCAGAATTTACTTAACCTTCTGAAGGAGATGGAAGTGTGATCCCACATATGATAGACAGCATCCTGCTTTGCTTAAGATCATGATGGGGGTGAGGAAGGTGATTTCTATAGCAGTAACAAATCTGCTTACCTCTCTAGTTCAGGGTGATGTCAATGTTGAACTTTTTTCCTGGGTTTGAACAACTGTAACAAGGTGGCCAAAAACTCAATTTGTTTGAATAATGAACATCTTTGTCTTTTTGTCTATGTCTCAGATGGCAGCTTATTTTAAAGAGAGTCAATAGGTGCTCAGTTGCAGTACAATATGCAATATTTCTGTACTTCTTATCAGCCCTAGGTGACAAAATGTTTGACTGATGTCTTGAGATGTTTCTGACTTAATTCAGCATATATTGTTTGTAATTACATTTTCATTTGAAGCTTTTGAAATGAAAACACTTTTCATGATCTTTTCATGATATTAATCTTAAATTGACCATTTGTTTGCAGATTGGGGCTAAAATAAACGCAATAATTTAGAATCAGGTGGGAGAACTGTTAATGAGGAAAGGTGAGACAGTTTTGTGAATATTTATGGGATTTTGGTATTCATGGAAGAGAGTGGTAGTCTTAGCTCCTATATAGAGAAACTGGGACCCTGAAAGGCAGCACTGGCATTTTGAGATGCATATTTTAACTTTGTCTTTTAATGTATGATTGGTTAACTGTTAAAGTGGTTTGTTAAACTTCATCTCGCTAAGTGTTCTGTGTCTTATTGCACTAAGAGTATGGGAGCACTTTAGATCTTAATTTCTAGATTCTACAGAGAATTTTAGTGGAGGTTTTTCATTATTATGTGAGGGTTATTTTAAACTGTTTGCGTTAGAATGCACGTTCTGGCCTTCTCTTAGTATTAATTTTGAGATGTGAGTACAGCTTGTGAAGAAAGCACACATGCAAAGGCTCATTCTGGCTTTTAATGCATGTTTGGTTTTTGTAGCAGAAATTCTGTGCTAATCTTGAAAGAGATAGTAAAACCTGTATGCTAACAGAATTAATATGGGGAAGAGAAAGCTAACAGGAAAAAGCTGAATTAAGATGCCAGTATTTTCTCACCAGGAAGGTGGTACAGTATGTCTAAATGCATTATAATCTAGTCCATTATATTCTAAGACTTGACCTTCTGAATTACCATAGACTTAATTTTGACTAGAAGGTAAAATGCTGATATGAGTTCTTGCAGTTCATTTAGTAGGTAAAGCAGTTTTACAAGTTTGGAGCAGTCTGTCTCAGGTAGTGACATGAGATTCACATACATACCTTCCCTTCCCCCCACCCCCCCAATGTTATATTAGATGAACTGGTTTAAATATTGAAGGCTGGAATTAAAATCTTACTGTGGTCTTGGAAAGACCAAGTATTTTGACTAGATTGTTAGAGAAATGAACATACTGCTTCCATTTCTTGATCAAAGTTTTCTTTTAAAAATCTTCATTATCATGAAGGAATTTTGTAGTTATTAATTTGATTTTAGATGAAAAGTGTAGAAACCATCTCTTTGGATGTATACAGAGTTATTTATTTAGAGAAATATTTTCATTGTTAGGTATGCTTAAAGTGGGTTTGTATAACTGAACTTTTCTTTCTCTTCACTGAGTTTAATGGGAGTAAAGAAAAGCAGTCTGGAGAGGAACCCCTGGATTTATTGACGTCTCAAGCTTTGTGTGATAATTCTCACTGAGCATGTAGTTGTGGATTCCTAATATATTATTGCTGGTCAAAAATAACGTGTTACTAATTTTAATGACCTTCATGAAATCTGGTAACTTTGTGGAAGGAAATGGCTGAGAGATTATTATCAGTGTTTAAAAAAATACTGCCTGTGAGATTTTGTAGCAATGGCAGCTGAATTCCTATCTACAGCCTGCATAAAGACCAACATTACTATCCTTATAAGCAAAAGGCTTTAAATGCCAAGTCATAGGAAGAGGGGGAGTGGGTGAGGAAAGTATGCATCTGTTTATAAGAGCAGAAATGAAAAAAACTTGACTTGGAGTTCTTCCAAAAAACCTGAAACCTTAAATGCAGACTGATTGATTTATCCTTTTATCACTTAATTCCATAGAGATCACCCCTTCCCTCGTCTCCCCTCTTAACCCAAATGAAAATATGCAAACACTGAAATTAGTAAGATGAAAGGTTTTGGCATAGGTCTGAGAAGCTTCGGGTCTGTTGCCATGAAGAAAGAAAAATCCAGCCTTGAATGGAGTTGTGGTAGATTGGTATAACGGTGTAGTAATTCCAGATTGTGGGGTTGTTCTTGAAAAGAAACACTTGAAATTATCTAAAAAAACATTGTCTTGTGAGGTGCAGGGAGGAAATGATGTAAGTTCCCAGATGAAACCTTTTATAGCCCATATTGGACTTGACTTTATGATCTCTCCTTTATTTCACCCCATAGGTTCATTTTTTAAATAAATATCCATGGAGTCATGGTTATAGCTTCAAGAGAGGGGGATTTTTAAGAAAAGTACTATGGCAGAATCTGAGGGGGGAAAAAGAAAAGTAAGTCGCCAATGAACGTATTCGTGCTGCTGTCATATGAACATTGCTCTGGTAACTGCTTCTACTGCACTTGGGTATGGGGAATGTTTTTTCCCAAAATTACATACATCAGGATTTTATGAAGGTAAATGCTTATAACAGATATTTCTTTAGTTATGTTGCTATATATAATTTTCTAAATCACTGAAGTTGTGCTTAGATCTTAAGGCTTTGCAGTAAGCAGACATGGGAAGCATTAGGCACGAAGTGAGGTTTTACATGCTGTGTCATCGTAAGGAATCCTGGTTGTCTGTATATAAAATGGTACCAGAAA
This sequence comes from Oreocharis arfaki, assembly GCA_013398015.1. Classification (NCBI taxonomy): domain Eukaryota; kingdom Metazoa; phylum Chordata; class Aves; order Passeriformes; family Paramythiidae; genus Oreocharis; species Oreocharis arfaki. The sequence goes on from VZRR01005314.1 coordinate 253,498, forward strand.
GCTGGAATTCTGTTGGAATTCTCTGTTTAGACACCTCTTATAGGGACTATGGTGACAGATTCCATAAATGTTTTGTGAGTTCTTATGTGGGTGATGAAACATGTGGATTGTATTAGCATCTAGAGAAGATGCAAAATATTTTTAAAGGTATTTTAACTGGTGAGGGAATTCAGAAAGCATTGAATTCTGTGTGTTTAGAAGAATTTATAGCTTGTATCTGACTTTAAGCTAGCTTCTGATTTGATTACATTTGTGTAAAGCAAATGTATTTGGGAAATAATTCTGTTAGTTCCTTGAAGTGTTTTATAAAGAGTTATTATGAGAAAAGTGCTATGGAACAACTCAAAGCTTGCACTGGACAGGTGTATAAAAGTAATTCCTACTATAATAAGTAAGATTTGTGTAAAGAAAAAATTATGTTCCTAGAAGTCAACCGCAGTTGCTATACTGGACATCAGAATGAGTTCCTAAAAACATTCTGCCTGTCTTTTACATGAAAGTGAACTTTTTCTGTTGTTAGGCTTAATGAGGGATGATAAATGATTTTCTGATATTCTGACACCCAGAAGAAATTACTGTATCTTTTCTCTGGGCTCATTTTTATTATTAAAACCTGCCGTTTTCCACAAAAAACTTGATACAAAGCTTCACAATTTCACTTTGAGCTATAAATGAATATTAAAAATGCCTTTTGTGTCACTTGCCCTCCTCCTTCTTTGCATTGGCTGCACTCAAAAGTGTGGTTGATTTAGCGTGAACAAGCTGAAGAAAACTCACAGATAAGAGGGCCTTAATTATATTTGTCTGTGGAGGATGGGAGCGATTGAAGTGTCTTGAGCTGCCATGTAACAGCTGCCAGGCAGTGACTGACTGGAGTGCTTGGGCTCGGTGCAGTAATGGTATAACAAGGATTGATCTGTCATCCTGTGAGTGACACACTTCGTGGCAGTTTAAAATAATTCTCATTTCGTAATTGAGATTGACTAGTGCACCCATGGCTTGTTGCCACAATAATTCAAATTTTGTGAGCTATCTGGAGTATACAACTTCTTTTCATTTAAATGTCTTAAGCTACAGAAACCTCTGCTTCTGTGTGTTTGGGAAGGGGAGATCCTTTCCACTGTAGCGAGCCAGCTCTTGCTGGTGCTGGGACAGTTGGGTGTGAACAACTCTGCTGTGGTGCTGTGACAGCTGCAACGCGGAGGTGTGGCCAGCTGGACTGGCCCTGCAGGGACACCAGCTTGGGAGTTGGGCTGCTTCGCAACAAAGGCTCTGGAGCACAGTAATTCTTTCTGATACAGTCAGTGTTGGATCCTGCTGAAGAATAGAAGATTAAGACATGAAGTAAGACTTCCCAGCTGGTCAGATTGGAGTGGGTGATTTCCTAAATGGAAGGCTGCACCTCCACTCTAGGTTCCAGTAACCTTTGGAAGTTTTGATCAAATAATTAATCTGGGTAGTTTGGGGTTTTTTGTTGGTGGTGGTGTTTTTTGCTTTTTTTTTGGTTCTTTTTTTTTGGAGAGGGTTTTCTTGTTTGTTTGTTTGTTTTTATTTGTTGCTTTTGTTTGTTGGTTTGGTTTGGTTTTCTTTTATTTTAAATTTTTTTTCTTTTCTATTTTTTGTTTTTAAACTTTCCCAGACCTAGGGATTGTCCTAGTTAATTTTATATCATGAAAAGAAATACTCTTTTATTGAAACTGGACTGATGGAGAATTCTGTTGTTTTTCCGGAGTTTCTACAGCATAAGAATTGGAAAATCATCATTCTCTTTTCATTTGCTAGCATTATGATACTGTAATTTTTGTAGCTTTCCCCACTAGAAAATTGCTTTTCTGAGGTGAAGACCTTTGATGTATCTCATCTGTCCTCGAGCAGAAGGTGTTAAGTAGTCCTTGCTATCCTCCTTATCCTTGCTACTTTCCTGCGCCTTTCAGTTTCATTTCAACGAGGGTATATTAAGTACAAGAACTATGTGGTATTGCAGCTGAGTGCAGTCTGGTCTTAAGCTGTGGCATCGTACTGGCTTTGCTCTGTTCCTTTCGTAATAGTTCTTACTGCTGTTTGCTTATTTGACAATTAAATTTTTAGAGGACTAAACAAGAGTCCTTTCTTAGTGGTAATAGCTGAATTCGTATTCATTGCAATTTATAATTAAGGTGGCTTTTTTACCCTTCTTCCATTTGCTTTTCTCTGCTGTTTTTATTACAGAAGAATTTCTTCTTGTGAGATGATCTTGTATTTTTAAAATCAGTTTCATCTACTCCAGAACACTTTGCATCACCTGTAAACAGTTGCTGAACTATTTTCTTTTGAGATCATATGTGAATGAATGAATGAAACATCTGTGGTAGAGAGCCCTTTTTACCTCCGTTTTGTATCTGATCATGTAGATTTTCCTTGGTACATCATTCTCATAAAGCCAATAAAAATTTATGGTTTGTTGCTCCAAATGTTTCCGGAATGTGGGCCACGTGGACTACTGTGGGCTGGTGTAGATCAGTGTTGCAGGAACAGTTGTCCAAAATGCAGTGGCTTTCACTTTTGAGAGACATTGTATGTGAACTGAAGGTAAAGCTTCACTATGAATACAAGTGTATTTTTTTCGATCTTGCTGAAATCTATCCTCCTAGTAATCTGGTTTAGAGTGCATTTGGTTCCTGAAACATGAGCTCTGGATCTGTAGCTTACTTCATCTACTCTTTCTGCTCTCACCCAAGAGCTGGAACCAAAAATACAGTGAGTATTCATATGTTTCTGAGCTTCCAGTAAGTAGGTAATGATCAGGTCAACAGCACAAAGGTATGATTGACTGATTTATATTCGACCCCATCTGATACTAAGCAGCAGATGTTTGGTCTTGTCTTGTCAACTCTGATTATTTGCTTATAAAATACTTATAAGGTCCTACTGAAGTCCAGTGTAAAACCCTAACATTTGTGAGAGATCTACCAGTAAAAGTTGCTTATTTCACTTGTAAGAGATTTTAAAAAACGTTTTGAAAATGCATTTATTTTCATGGGATTTAACACATATAACTTCAAGCTGCAGTTCATGGAATTGAGTGATTAAAGAACATACTTTCTGGTTGTGTCAGCCCTTTCTGTACTTTCTTTTATATCTAATTTCGTTTTGAAATTCAGCATGTATTTGTAAAGACACCTTTTAAACCGAGATGTTTGTGTTTGAAAACTGTTGTGTTGTCTAATATTTAGCTCCTCTAAATGTAAATGATGTACTTGGAAATGTACTTGGTTAGTTAAAATTATTCACGTGTGCAGATGAGCTGCAAAGCAGAATTACTTTAACTGCTTTCACAAGGCATAACTAGTGTTTATTTACTTAACTTTTACTTAACTTTTGCTTATTTTCAGTTATTATGGATAATATAATTCAACGCACTTTGTATCACATAAAGTGTTCAGGAGACCTGCTTCCCACTAGTGATTGACAGTCTGCAGAGTATTTTTAGAGTGAGCCTACAGAACAAGGGGATTACTGCCTTAGATACCTGCTCTTAAACCTCTTAGCATATTGTATAGGACCATAGTCAGAGTTTGCAGTTGCTGTGGTGTCTGTTGAATTGGGACATTTGCTTTAAAATAGTTATTGATGGAGAAAATGAGGCTTGCTTTCTTTTATTTGCCGAATTTCACGTGTTGTGAGAGGCAAATGATTTATCTTACATCTGCTAGATAGAGCATTGCATATCTTTAGGAAAAACTTCTGCCTTGCAATGATCAAACTTGTATTTCTGTGACAGTTTATGAGTTTGAATATTAACTTTGGTGATACTTCTGTTACATAACGTTGTGGAATACCAAGTACTGTATTTAATTGCTGCAGTCTGGGGGCATTTGTGTTTGAAAAGTGTGTTTTACCAAATCCTAAGCCTTAGGACAGGGCCTCTGGTAGCTGAATGTTTTAGCCACGTAATTGTTAACAGTGTGTTGGAGTACAGTTCATTATTTCATTTCCTGATATTTCATAAGCCGTTTGCAATTTTTAACTCTGGCTTTTGCCAGTAAGGTGTTGCTGTCATAACATTGTTTTTTCCCCTTCTTCCACCCTCATCCGTGGTGCAAATAGAATTGTCAAGTGCTCTGGGAAGATTTTTGGAGTGCTCACATGATAACCTTAGTTCAGGTATAAGACTGCAAGAAATCTGATGGATTTGAGAGGATGTCTTGTACCTCACATCTTATGAGAACTGCATCACGATTTCTAAGAATGCTGTCAGACATTATTGTCACAGCTCTGATCTCTTTGCTCTTACATAAAGAGTTAAAGGTTGCCATTTCTGCTGTAGTTTCAAAGTATGATATAAATATTACTTTCACTGCTGAAAAGTGAGTTTTCTACAGATGGTATGCTTGCTTTAGGAGACTTTTATTTATGTATCCAATAATTTATCTTCAACAAAGAAAATCCCCTTAATTGGAACTCTAAACAGTTAACAACAACAAAATGTATTTGCTGGCTGAACAAATGAAGAAATGCTTCACCTTTATGCATATTTTGATGTCTTAGAATGCTTACTTGTAGTATTGTATTATTAGATGTTAATTGGGTAATGAAAGGGTGAATGAGTTGGAAAGCCATGTGGTGAATAATGTGGTTAGTCAGCCTGTATTGCGAAACAGGGCTGTTAACGTTTTAGTGAGCATGCTCATACGGTTACATGCCTTCATTTGCTTCAGTGTGACAGTGCTGGATTTAATTAGATTTTATGGGATCTAAACTTACAAAAAGGCTCAAAGTTCTGCATTCAGAATCTGACACATGGGGTGACCTTTTCTTCCTTAGAAGATAAGGGTACTCTGTGTTCTTGTGCTGGTGAATAATTGCAGAGAAGCTGTTGCAGGGCAATTGCAGCAAGTTTTGGCTAACCTTTACAGTAGGCTTGGAGAGATAGGACATTACATGTTTTTGTACTGTGTAAGTGGGAGAGGAGGGGAGAGCGTTTGCTTAGCAGCAATGCTTAATAAGGATTTTTTGGAGAAGTTAAACTCCGTCCTGGCAGCTTCATAATAGACACGGACAGACTATTTACCTTGGCAGCAATAAACTTGCTTTCCTAGCTTGCCTCTTTTTATGTAAATGAAATGTTCTTACATTGTCATCTTAAGTTTAGGGACTCAAATTGTACATTCGAGAGCAAAAGAGATCTAAAATATTTTGAACTGCTTCTGTTTGTGTTTCTACTGCAGGTAAGCCTGCCAAACCCGAATCTCATCCCAAGAAAATGACCTGAAACAAGCGTATTTCCTTGGTGATGTCCTCGTGTCCTGGCTATAGCCAAGATTTACAGTAACATTGAAGTGCCAGCAGTGAACTGTATTTTATTGGAAAAAGCAATGTGAAATACTCTTCTGGAATATGGAAGTGTGGGCTGTTCACATTTCCTGGAGCAGACCATTGTGGATTTCATAATAAGATTCAGGTTTTCATAATACTCAAAAGATAGCTGTTAAACATTAGTCTGTGGACAGGTGTGACCAGGTTGTACTTGCGCAAGTACTCAGAGCCACTGAGCATTCTAAGGATACAGATCTTCACAGCCATGCAGAGGAATGGTTTTGGAGTGTTTTCCTAGTAAGTAGGTTAGGTAAACACGTTTTTTCCAACGAGGTGAAGATTCTTTGCATTTCCTCTTAGGTCTGAAATATCAGGTAGCTTTGGCAGGAAGAATGCATCCTCATTCAGAAAGCTTTGATGTCAAGAAATGCGAGAAAAACGTATTAGAGATAGATGAGGTTTTTGCTCTGGGTTTCAGGCTCTTTTTTGCTTGGCCCTTCAGCAGATTTCACTGGGGAAGAGCGCATAGTTAGCAGATGATTGTGCAGCTGCTTGGCCCTCACTTGTGTGTGGCCAGCAGGCAATACAGGTATGAATGAGACTTTTTTTCTTTTAAGTTACTTAGTCTGATAGTATCAAGTTAATTGAATTAGTTGTATATGGAGGCTTGTACATTTTAGAATGATTCCTATAACACATTGTTCTTAAAACTGTATATTCCCTGCTGTTTGACGTGCATACTTCTAGGAATTTTTGTTCATGTGTCAATACTACTCCTGGTGGTTCAGGCTTGTAGGAGGACTTTGTACTACAGTTCAGGAGGATGGCACCCGGAGTGTGTGTGGGAGGGGGGGAAGGGACAGAGGGGGGTGTTTCCTCCTGCCCCCGGCTACTCTGTATGTGTTGCAGGCTGCAGAGAGTACTTTGCCCTTGTTTGACCCGTGACTTTCTTTTTTCTAAATTGGTGAATAGGAAGCAGTATTAAATTCTGGAAGAAAACAGAAATTAATTCTAAACCTGCCGAATGGTTTTAAAAAACTGACTGACGACTTAATACCCGTTTTTATCCTTTTTAATTGCCAACAGAAAAGATAACAGGTAATTGAATGCAGATTAAATAACCTTTGTGAAGGCTAGAGTTCGGAAGAAAGATAAAAAATGTTTGTGCTGTTTCTTTGTCCTCAGTCTTGAAACTCTAAGTGGTTGCTTAGTGTGAAATATGTAGTACATTCCAGCTTAAAATCTGACTACTTGAATTTGTGCATGCAGTTCAGGTACCCAGGTGCCCATATTGTCCTTCTGCCCTGCAGATTCTGTAGTTGAATTGTCCTGTAGCAGTTTCTGCTCTGCAAGAAACACCTATGCACAGTGTAAATGAATTACGTATCTAAAGGTATGGTTGCATGGGTAAACTCTTGCAAAGCTAAGCTCCAAATTTGCATCATCAGCAGCTTCCTCCTGATCTAGCTTCAGTTAATATGAAAGCTTACCCATCTCTCACTGAAGGGTAAATTGCTGGCTTGTGCTCACTGAAGGGTAAAAGTGAACACACTTGTACAGCAGAGCAGCTAACAAGACATGAATTAACATGCTGGTTTATCTTGCAGTAATTTGTTCTGCAGCCATAACCTGATGATGCATAAGGCAGTGAAGCCAAGAGTGCTTCAACATGCACTTTTACCCATGACAGTGTTGTTTCTGTCTCTGTTGTTTCTGACAACTCTGCTCCTAAGCTGTCAGTGGACTGATAGAAGTGTAAATGGTAATTGTTCTGTTGGTCGGAAGAATAATGGTGCTGAAGCTCTCCTTCAATTGCCTTTGGAGCTCCGTTTCCAAAATACATAAATTTGCATAAAAATAAATGGCAACATAAATTAAAAAACACCTTTGTCTTTTTGATACCTTTTATAGGTAGGTGCTTTGGGAAATGGTCTGTCTAGTCTCATGTTGTAATCTCTTGAATTACAAGTGGTGGAGATTTTCATGTTGTGTGGGTGGTTTGGTTTTGTTTTGTTGGGGTTTGTTTTGCTTGGTTTTTTTTCTCCCGTGGTCATGACCATTCAGATGCTCAGCTGTCTGCAGTAAGATAACCTTGAAATGTACCGGGACCCAAAGTGGCTCTTTTTCCTCATTTCTCTAGAAGGCTCGGTGCTTTCAGCCTTTGTTGATGGTGTGTCTCTGATGTAATGTTATGTTTTGTGATTTAATTAGATTTTGAGTTCCCTATCTTGGCTTTTCACTAGGTTTATCTTCAAAGTATCGATCTTCCTCTGGGTCCCAGCTGGATTTGTAAAAGTGAAAAGGAAATAGAGGTTTTGGTGTTTTGGTTTGTCTCTTGGGTGGTTTTAAAATACTTCTAATTACATGACAAAAATAAGTTGCTAAATAAAAAATTGAAGTCTGATAACTTTCATTTTACATAATCCCAAAACATAGTATAAAACTTTTTACAGTACCAGTGATGCTGTCAGTTTACTGCAAAATACCCTGATAGCTTATTGCAGCCTAGGCTGGTGTCTGTCGTGTTGGCAAGCACACGGGGCTTGCATAGAAATGTGAAGTGCCCTACAAAAAATTCAAGTAGAAAATGCTCACTCATCTCTCTTTAGAGCTTCTTTGCAGAGATTTTGAGTTCAAGACAAAATTAGTAAAAATTTCAGCGCTTAGTTGTAGCAATTCATGTGCTTCTCTCCTGAATCCTCGAATATGCAGCCTGTGAATTGTTCTATTTAACACTTTCCTGTCAGGTGACAGCTCTAGTTATGTTGTCCTGACATGCATGTTACCAGCAAATTAGGTATTTGTAGGACATACTATTTTGCAACCTACTCAAAAAGTCTGACATTTCAGAAAACCCAAGTGTGGCCATTGCAGAGAGCTTGCTGGTTGTCAGACCAGAAATTAATTTTTCTATTTGTCAGCATTTCTATCAAATAGAATAAGCTATTTTTAAACTGTTTGTTGCCAGCATGACCTCAAAATTAGAACATGTAGGAAAATGGGTTTGGTTTTTGGTGAAAAGGAAATACTTTGGGCAAAATGCCACTTCAGCTTCTCATACAAAATGTAGTTGAGGAACTCTTATTCTTATCTCCGCTGGGGATTGAGATTCCTGGTCAGAATAAATGTCTGATAAGGCTCCAGTCTAATGGGCAACAGAAATGCCCGGGAGGGAGAAGTGCAACACAATGCTCGCATAAGCAAATGTTATGATAAGGCAATTAGACTGCGGTTTTTCACAACGGGTACGGTGGTTGTGTGCTGTCCTCAGTCCTTGCTTTGCTATTCACTGAAGTTTTTGAGATTCAGAGTTACCTTCAGATCTTCAAAACTGACACATGAACCTTGCTGCGTCTAATTGTATCTGCTTAAGAGTCTGTTGCCTCTTTTGGCAGAGTGGAGTATCTATGCCCATTTGTCTCTCACTGGGAGTGCAAGGTCGGGCAGCTGGGCTGTAAGCCATGTGCTGACCAGATTCCTGTGCTTTTCACTGAAGCAGCTGGAGCAGTGGTTTTGCTCATCGTGCTGTGGCACTGCCAGTCTGCAGCAGGGACAAAAGTGGGTGTCTGTCTTTATGAGCTGAGGTAACACGTAGAGAATTTGCTGCAGTGCGTCTCACCTGCCCAAGGTGATTGAATGGCCTCCCTTGAAATTCTGATTCCTTTAGACAGATGCATAGAGTCCTCTGTCTGCAGTTTGTAAAACAAAATACATAACTAATATTGCTGTAATGCCTCTCTAGGTGTTGATGGAGAATAGAAGCTTTGCAACTCCTCTAAAACTTTGAGAATTGCCTTTGTGCATTCAGAGATTTAAAAATGGCTTATAGCTTGTAGAATAAACAAACCATGTTTATAAAAGAGTGTTGTGGCTTAACCCCAGATAGCAACTAAACTTCATCCATCCACTTGTTCACTCTTCCTGGTGGGATGGGTGAGAGAATCAGAAGAGCAAAAAGTGAAAACTTCATGGGTTGAGATAAGGACATTTTAATAGGTGAAACAAAAGCCACACAGGCAAGCAAAGCAAGAAATTAATTCACCACTTCCAACGGGCAGGCAGGTGTTTGGCCATCCCCGGGAGAGCAGGGCTCCATCGCACACAATGGTTACTTGGGAGGACAAACGCCATCGCTCTGAATGTACCCCCTTCCTTCCTTCCTGTCCCAGCCTTACACGCTGAGCATGGTGCCATGTCCTGTGGGATGCGCCTGTGGTCACTTGGGCTCAGCTCTCCCAGCTGTGTCCCCTCACAACCTCTTGTGCCCTGCCGCCAACTCAATGGTAGGGTGGGGTGAGACACAGAAAAGACCTTGACTTCGTGTAAACACTCCTTAGCACCAACTAAACCAATGTGTTATCAACATTTTTCTCAGCCTAAATCCAAAACACAGAACTGTACCAGCTACTGGGGAGAAAATTAACTGTATCCCAGCTGAAAGCAGAACAGAGCTGCTTCAGCTTATTGAGTGGCAAGAAATGTGCATGTTTTTGATTTTGCACATATGTTCTAATCTCTGAATCTGTTCAAGTAAATTCAAGAAAATATTTTATGTTGCTAGTTATGACAAGCAATTTGTAGCTATGAAGGAATGAAGTCAACACTTCTTTATAACTAGATAATTGTGATTAAGAATCCTTCAGCAACTTCCCATCCCTTTATTTACACTGCTTGTTAGATCTCATGTCTGTTCTAGGTACCTGCTAGGGACAGTTGCCTGTAGCCTTTGCCATCCATCCCAGCCCTTCACTTAATTTGCTTTTGGATTTTGGTTGCTTGGAGTGTCACACCTTGTTGCTTTCAGATGCTCATCAAGCAACTTTGAGCATAGTGTTTGCTGTAAAAGTGGTGTTTGGTGTGGCTGTTTTCTAATGTAGAAATATTTCAGAAATTATCCCATATGCTGAAAGAATGCTCCAGAATGCTGCAAGACCCGTGAATAATGGAATTCAAATGCCACTGAACATGTGCATGTGACTGTAGTGCTTATTTGCCCTTAAACAATTAACATCACCACACTTAAATTTCTCAGTCCTAGGGATATAGTGGTGTTTTCTTTATCCATGGGAATATCTTTGAATTGTTACTTATAATATTTTTTTAATAGATTATGGAAAGGTGGAAGAGTCTAGAGAAATTAGCCAGTATCATGCCCCTAAGATATAGTGGGAAGTGACTTGTGTAATTATCTGCTGCCTGAGGAAGAAAGTAACAGTTGCTGAAGGAAGTTTTAGGGAGTCAGTAACAAAACTCAAACTTTTTTGTTATTTGGAATGGCTTAAGTGCGCCATGAGATACAAAACAATTTAGTATTTGTAATTAGTGGTGGGCAGTGATTTTCTATAATGCTTTTAGTTTCTGACTTTTGTTCAGCTTTGAAATAGCTGCATTTTGACTTTAAATTTCTTTAATGTCAGATGCCACAAACATGAATGGGTTGATTTTTTTCTCACCTATGTCATATAGTTTTGACTGGAAGATACTAGTTCTTTTCAAGGTTTAAAATGGTGTTCCAACTGCTTTTAAAGCAGCTTTTGTTTGAAGGCCATCTATTGACACCCGTGAATATCTATATTCTTTAGCTTATTCAGTCTAATGGGAAATAAGCATATATATATAATCCAGTTAGATTTTGTTGTCTTGCATTCTGCATCATCTTTTTTTTTCAATCAAAATGAGATGTCATCGTTGTAAGAAGGCTTCTTTTTCAGGAAAGATGACCAAATCTCAAGAAGCCTTTCAGTATGTCTTCAATATTCCCCACTTTGTATCCCATGTGATTTTACTTCTTTAGGTGAATATCGAGTCTTTTTATTAGTAGTAACTTCTCTGATAGCTTCTTGTCTAATTGTAGTTTGAATCTAGTAAAGATGAGCATGTCTAAAGTGTAGATTGGGTTATATATAGAAATTGATACATAAAGGCATAGTGTATACAAAGTTTTGAGTTCTAGGCTTCAGAAGTGTATTTGCAGCACTGTCTTCCCCTTTTGAAGAAATGCATTTCTCATTTAAACATAAGAATTCTACCAGTAGACTAAGCATGGGCTGGGCTGTTCCCCTCAGTAAAAGCGTGAACCTATCTCTTGTACTTAATGAACAGCACAAGCACCTGATCTTAGGAGCAGTTTTAGAGCTATGAATCCTTGCCTTGCATGAGTGCCTTGGAAGCTTTTGCTGTTGGTGTCCTACTTGGTTGCTTTAGGTAGGTGTTTAAATTTGGGGAGGCAGGATTTCATGTGCATCACTCTTCAGAGCTTCTCCATCTGCTATTTTAGGAAACCTTATGCTCCCAGTAATAGTTATTACTGGGTCTAATGCTTCAGTTGCTGTGGAAAGATGTTAAACAAGTAATGTGGATTTGTGTTTTCCGTTTTGAAGTGAATATCCATCATTCTCTGATTCTGTGTCCAATATATTTTTCTTTAGCAGGTCCTTCCATTCATCTTTGCAAAAGCTAAGGTTTTCCACAGGGTCATTTGTCATGATAGTGGTTGACCTGAAGCGGCTAAATGTGTGTTTGGTGCCTATTGGCAGTATTCTTTTTTTCTTCTTCTAGGACGTGAAAATCTGAGAAATGAACAAATTACGGCAAAGCTTTAGGAGAAAGAAAGATGTCTATGTCCCAGAGGCCAGCAGGCCTCATCAGTGGCAGACTGATGAAGAAGGCGTTCGTACTGGCAAGTGTAGCTTTCCTGTTAAGGTAAGAGTTTCTGACTTTCTTTTGGATATCCATGAAGTACTCTTACCATGAATTATTATTTGGGGGTTTTTTTGGCAAGCATAAGCCAGAGACATGCTTCATTACACACTGACCTATTTTACAGTCAGCTCTCATTGCGAAGGATGTGGCTTTTTCCTTTAAACCAGATGACTCATATAACAAATGCGTTGGAAAATCAGTCTGAGATATCCTACATTATTATCTAGTTGAAATAAATCATGTAGCTAGGTAGAGGAGTAATACAATATTTGTCTTCATTTTTCTGGAAGATCAGAAATTGTAGGCTTCTTGGATTGCATGGAAAGGTACTCAATTGTCTCTATTAAAAGTGTAGTTGTGGTTACAGTTTGACTTGTAAGGTAAGTGGTGGGCTGTGCTTGGAAAGCAATCCTTCCTCCCTCTTGATAATTGGAAATATTGTCAAGTAACACCTGGGAATTCGACCAGTGCATGAGGTTAGAAGCACTTGCTAACTTCTGAGAATGCCTCTGTGCTACAATTTTGTGTGTATGTATTACAGACTATTAATGCATATGAAACTGAAATTACCTTTTAAAATTCTGATAACTCATTCCAGATTATCAGAGTATTATAAATAGGTATTTTCTTTTTTGTGTCCAATTCTCCTTCCTCTTTAATAAGAAACAATACTTTAATATTTTAGAATAGTATTTAATATTAATACTTCATAAATACCAGAATAAAAATAAAAATTTAGGGTGGCTTGTTGCATATGTTCCCCTTTCTTCCTCAAGGTACACTAATAGTAGATCTACAATCCATTGGAAGCAGATGACGCTTGGGGAGAGCTAATGAGTTAAATATCTATGTACAAGGAACACAGTCTATGGTTCTGACACCTAAGGACCTTCCATTAGTTTTTTCTGTGTTATACTTAAAGTAATTCTCTCTGATAATTAGACGTATGATGCTGCTAGTTGGAATTCTTTGAACTGACTGTTTCATATTTTTGAGAATTTGTGGATTGGTGTAGATATATGGTAAGTATGGGATAACTTTCACACAAAGTTAATGCCCTGCTTTACCCTAGTAGAGTTGCTTATATGTGCTTTTACATATACTCAAGTGTATACAACATTTCTAGTTCATGGCTGCTTGCTTATTTTTGTCTTGAGTTATTTTTCTGCTAGGAGGAAGGAACTGTAATTCAGTACTAAACAGAGATGGTGTTTTGCCAAAGCTTTGAAAGTAATTGCTCTGTGAAAGCTCAAACTTAGCTTAACATTTAACGCTGTCTAGGAGAGAACAGAGTTGTAAGTTTGAGGATGGTTATTTTTTTATAACTTAGGCACTACGCAGGCTGAAAAGCAAAGTGCTCGATTTCTAGGCATTTAGTTTTATTCAAACTTTTTCGATCCTTTATTGAACACAAAGGGTGTGAACCACTTCTCACTGTTAAAAGACTGACTTTTTTTAAACTCTCAGTCAGGACTTGCACTTCTAATGGCAAGTGCTTCCTGTATTTAAATGAAGCATTCATCTATTCTGGGCACATGTACCCAAAGTCAGAAAAGGTTTTGGCCTATTCTGTGCTGAAAAGGCGTAGAAATGGATGAATCTTTGCATCCTGTCATCATCATGGGACTTACGTGCACTCATTAGTCTGCTTTTAATTGGAATTCACTGAATGAATTTAATTTGTTCTTTGGAAAAAAATGCTTTTAAGGTAAATGTAAGGTACATTTCTTGATTTGGTCAGAATAGTAGACTATTAATATTTAAAGAACTTGCAATTAGGTGAAAAATTCAGAACAGTTTGATATTAAGTGGTGTTTTTTCTTACTTGGTTAGAATTATTTTCCAAAATAGTGTCCATTTGATATGGACAAAGTGGAAATTTTTATAAGGCTTGAGATGCAGAGTGGGTGTTAACTGGTGTTTAATAGATAGAGGCAGGAAGTATGCCATTGTGAGGGAACGAGATAAACCAGATGTGGAGTCATCGCTTTAGTGGGTGGTACTGTATTTTGCTCACAGAAAGAATAGAACTTTGTGCTATTGAAGGAGAGTATCCTGTTACGCCAGTCTTGGGTATTTTTTGGAAATTCATACATTCCAGGAAAAGTTCGCAGTCTTCTGTGTCCTTAAGTATCTGATGGGGTGACTTTTCTTCCTGATGCTCCTCGGTGGAGCGAACAAAGTGAGATATTTTGGGAAGAATGGTTAATGAATAGGAGTACATTCAGATCTGAAAGAGAATGAATATACCTTAATTTTCTTTTAAGTTTTGCAGTGGGAATTCCAAAGTGGTCCATTGTCTGTAATGTAGCTGCTCAACTGCATTTTAATTTGTTGAGGGTGGGGATTAGCCTGTTCTTGTTTATTATGATCTGGCTTGCCCATTCTCTAAAAATCATCATTTGTAATCCTTTGGAGCTCCAAGTGTGAGCGAGTGGCTGGCTTTTGCAGGGCTAGTGAAGACTTCACCTGTACTCAGTGGAGACCTGAGAATTCTTGACAAATGTTGCTGCAGCTGTCTGTAAGATTTTCTGTTTGAAAGTAAAATAGACTAGTGGAGTAGCAGCCAAGTTGTGGGCTTTGTTTCTTCTAATGCTTGCTATTTTATTTAGGTAAGGCTCTAATATTCTTTTTTTTTTTGAGATCAAGAGAAGATTAATGCAAACACGTAAGGGAATGTTTGCCCTTTGTTTCTCTTGTAAAAAAAGATCTCTTAAATTGGTTTGGTTTTTAACTTCTTGCCTTTGGGCATTTATATTTTGCCCAGAGGATGGGTGTTTGTAGAGTGCTACCACAGATTTATCCTTTTTTAGACATTACAGAGCATGTGGAAGCACTTTGGAAGTCATGTTGTAAAGAGGATTTCATCCTGCCTTCAGGCTTCATTCTGTTAGTGTTGGACAGGGAGTGTAGTAGCTGTTCATTCATTGTGCTTGGAGGATGCTGTACTGCAAACAGATTTAATGTTACTGAAAGGTTTTCTATGTAGGCATGTTTCTAGAAGCTCTTCCCGTGCTATGTCCACAGCTGATCCTTATTTTTAAAGTCCTTAAGTGTTCTGTTGGATTTTGAGCAAATCTAGTACATCTATGGATCGTCTTCCCTTTGGGAGAGAAGATGCTCTGTGGAAAGTAGGGCAAAATTCCTGTCGTGTTCATTTATGTTGCTTTTAAATTCAGGGAAGTAGATTCGATGCACAGTTGGTTCTCTCCAGTGCTGTGCTCATAAATTTGGAGGTGGTAATAATCATGGATGCATACTGTTCCTTTTAGTCAATAGCACTCTTTTTTTCCTTGTTTTGTTTAACAGTCTGTGTTTTTCAGCTGGTCAGTGAGGCTGTGTTGCGTGTAGCCAGCTATTGATCATATTTTCTCAGTCATCTTAGTGTGTGTAGATGTAATTACAGATAGTTCTTCTCTGTGCTGGAAACCTAACCACACTTGAGGTGGTAACCTGACACTCAGAGATAGGGCCATGCAATAAATATTTGGCTACTGACTTTCCTGTAGTGCTCTTCTGTGTAAACTGCGTTAAATCCGCTAAAGTTAGATTCAAAGAAGAGCCAAGGAGAGACAGGTCCTGTCTGTCAGCAAAGGTATGAAAAGGATGTTAAATTTGCCTTTAGAAAAGTGACTTGCAGACTTTTGCTATTCCATTGGGAATTTAAATGATGTTGCTCTCCTAACTTTGGTGGTGTGGAGGCATAATACCTTGCAGCTTTTACAGATGTTCAACAAGAGTTGCCCCATTATTAAATGTGGCACTGCTACATCTGCTGGAAAGTCTGTGCAGAACTCTGTTTTTAGGGAGAAATACTCTTCCTCTGTCCTAACAAACTGAAAAGTAAAAACTGTGTTTCAGTAGTGAATCCTTCCTCTGAGAGAAAAACTGTGCCGGATACATGCAGTACATAGGGGCCTGAGATGAAGAGATTGTATTTAAAACTATTCAGAAGTTGAATATTCTAACAGCCGTTACAGCTGTGCTTATCAGTGCTGTATTTTATTTATACACAATTCTATACATTATAATTGCAATAAATGAAGTTCATTGACATACACATTTTCAAACTTGCTTTCTTGCTTAGACACTACCTCACTGAAAACATGCAGCTGTTCTATGGTATAATGACTAAAATATTTGACACTGGGGCTTCTTTTGTCTGAAAAGCCTTTTCGAGTGTCCCTCTGGGTAAGTGGTTTTCATTCATACAAATGCACTTTGGAGTAACTGGCCTGTGAAACTTATATCAGAAAAATTAGGTCATTTCCTTCTACCTTAGAAAACTAAACAAACCAAACATTTACAAATTCTTGGTGGTTCTGACCAAAAGTATGTGGTAAACAGAATATTAACAGCTGGTTGCTACCTGTTGTTCTAGAAGATGCAACAGTTGTGTGTATCTTGGATAATTTAATTAGTTTTGTTCTGTCACTTCCATGTTTGGTGGTCAGTCTCTTTTGACCTTAAGATGTTTAAGGCTACTGTTGCATATCACCTGCAAGTTTACTTGCATTTTTTTATTCCACCTGGAAGACTAAACATGTCAGTGAAAAAGCTGGTGTGGAAGAGTAACAAACCACATTTCTATCTCTGGCATCCAGGGTTTGCTGCTGAGTACCTGCTGTCATTTGAGTTAGCCTTTCCACTGAATTTGATTTCTGTGTTAGTGCTGACAAGTAACAATTGTATGGATACAGTTGTACTTTCATGTATAGAATAATTGACTTTTCAGAACAAGTCTCTTGAACTGTTTCCTATCTAACCCTTGCTTTGATGGGAGATGTTTGGAAGACACTGTATCGCTTTGTATTCAAGAAGAGACAGAAGGAAGGGGAACAACTGGCACAAGCTCTGTCGACTATCCTCACTGGGACCTGTGAATGTCAGTTCTCATCCCCGGGGTCCCTGTGTTTAGGTTGATGAGCTGTATGTGGCACTGCTGAAAACACCATCAGTAGGAGTTAGGCCATTTCGGTCACTTTGCTTTGTGCTCTCACACATGGCTGCCCAGTTGTCCTCTTTACTTTTGGAATTTGCATATTGAGCTTTATTGCTTAATGTCAAATTTATAAATCTCATATTAAAAATAATTTCTTATTTTTAATAAGTTCCTAAATACAGCTTGCATGCCATTCTGTTTCTCCAGGTCAGAAAGACTGGTACCAGCACAGGTAACTGTGGCTTTTATTTTATGTCTTAAATGCACTTCTAGTTTGAAATAATAGCTGTGAAAGAATTTACCAGCGTGATGCTGAAGTGCCTTTAAGTTAAGCATGTGATATTTTTCACTGTGAAAGCTTGAGGTACTTGAATGGTCTTTGGAAACTATGTTAAGTATTTTTAAGAAGTTAATGTGACAAATCTGCTGATTTGTGAAATGTTGCACAGCCTTACACATTAAACACTAGAAATCTCTACCTCTGAAGGCATGAACTGATGTTAGCAATGAACAGTAACCTTTCCTATTGAATGCTAACCCTCAGCAAGCAATGGCACATTTAAAAAATCCTGCAGCATTTAAAATCATAGGAAAAAGGTTGGAAGACAGGTAATTATAAAAGATGATGATTATAATGGAAGGTGTGAAGCTTACCTCCAGTATATTCCTATGCATTTTTGTCATGGCTAGAAGGAATGTAAGGCAATCCCTAATCTTTAAACTTTTCGCCCTTGTGTCCAACCCTTAGTTTTGTTTGAATAGCTTTGCAAACAAGAAGTTTTAAATGAAGCTTCTTGCTGAGTTTTAAAAACTTCTTGTCTTTGGCAAAGGTGAAATTCTTAAGCAGTTTCATAAAGTTCACATTGTTTTAAAGATATGACAGTTAAAGTGGTTTGGACGGCCTTGCAGAAATACTTACTTTAAATGTAATTTAGGTGTTGGAAGTCAAAAAGTCCTCATTGAGTTACACTTTTTAATTCTGTTTTCTTTAAAATTAGGAGATATCCAATGTCATACATGGCAACTGAATTTTTTGCAGGAGTTGAAAAGGTAGTGTGTGCACCTGTGCAGTGTGTGTATAAAACTTTGTGCTATCAGCACTTGATTTTTCTTTTTCTTTTCTTTTTTAAAAGGAAGTTTTAAATTTATTAAATAATGCTGGATTCCCGGGAAAAATAGGAGTTGCACATCAGAGCATACAGTTGAAAACCAAGGTCTGACAGTACACACGTGGAACTGTGAAGGGACTAGGAGGAATAGTGTGTTTAAGCCTCATCAAGGGAAATTTAGGATATGCATTAGCAATAACAACTCAGCAAAATAACAACCCTTTCTACAGTGAGACGTGAGCTACAGGGTGGAAGGTCTAGCCTATCGATCTTCAGTTACAGAAATGTCATAATACTTCAAGGCTGACTTCTCTGATGTAGATGTGCGAGTAGATCCTGCCCTGAAGCAAGTGCTGTCCTACATAACCTTCTGAGTTCCCTCTCTGCCTCCCTTTAGGGATTTGTAAGAAAATTAAGAATATAGCATTTGTGTATCCTGTATTGAGCTTCTCTACTTCATCTTCAGTATTCCTAGCTGGAAATGTTTGTTATTCCCTCGCAGTGTTGTTTCTGTTGAGAGTGATAAAGGCCGTGTGAGAACCAGTATGTGAAATGCACAGTGTGGCTCTTCGGTGGGTGTGGTGTAAAAAATACAGGGAATTACTGGTATAGATACTGCTTTAGATTCTTTTGATCCTCTGCAGTTCCTGTTTTGGGGGATCTAACATGTTGATGAGACATTTTTATTTCTGGTGACATGTGTAGCATCCTAACTAACCTGTATCTTTGACTAAGCAAGATTAAACTGTTGATGCCTAATCATAGAGTTTCTGTTGTCTGTGCTTCTACAGCTTTGTCCGTGCAAACATCTGTTTCAAACTGACAAATTTAGAAAGCAGGAGCATGAGTGTGAGAGGAGAGAAAGTACTGAATATTGGAATGTAAATCTTAGAAGTCAGTGGAAAAGTAGCTCAGCTTTAAGACGTATCCAGGATTTCTGGATTTAAGCTTATGTCTACTTGCAAGACAGCATTTCACTCTGAAACTTTGGAGCTCAGGCTTTAATTCTTGAGCAATGCCAATTCTAGAAGCATATCTGCACATGCAGATGTCAAGTAGTCAATCTTACTGTTGCAAATAATACCCCAGAACTTACACAGAGGAAGAAAGAGGAATGTCGTTGCCTCTAGGAAAGATACCAAGAAATGCTGGTGTGCTTCTCTTCATGGCATCTTGTTTCCCAGCACAGGACACCTTGGCCAAGACTTCAAGTAAGCTCATTTCTTTTGTCCGTCTAGTTTCAAATGTAATCCAAAGAACCTAATCTGTTACTGCAAATAAAACAATGCATGTGAACATCTGCTGATATTCAATTTTTTGTGTAGCTGAGTCTGTTTCAAAGAGAGACTGTAAAAGCATATTACCAGACATGAACAAACAGAACTGGCTTGAGTGAGTTGTCCAGGTTGAAGAAGCTCTGGTGAAGGATCTTCTTTTTGCCAGCTGTTATTGTTGAACTTTGAAATTTTGAAAACTGAGTCAGCCGAGTATTTGTGAGAGAAGTGAAAACAAAAGATCAGGACAGTATTGCTTGTACTAGGACACAGATGGTGTCCTTTTATTTCTGACCTGATGTATCAGCCCTTGATGTTTTAGTAGGAGCTGTTTCAATAGCATGTCTTTGGGAGAAGACAGTAGGAAAACTTCACCAGAAACACTTGATATGGTAACTTGAGTTGTTGGTTTTTAGATGAAGTTGGAAAAAGTTTAAGATGTTGAAAAAGAATCAAGTTTCTCAAGCACTTTTCAAATTCTAAGGATGCTTTGCTGTGTGCCAGTTTGCCTTGTTCCTGTGTCGACTGCTTTATGTTTGGCTTGAGATTGATACCAAACACCACCATCAGTGAAAGAGAACATAAAAATCAGTGATGAAGAGAGAAAGTTTTTTGGTTTTTGTTTAATTTGCTGTACCATAATCTCATCTTTTTGCTAAAAATGTTAATATAACCAGCGCTTCTATTTAATAATATTTGCATTAAGGACTTCTCTGCAACAGCCCCTGAAAGTATTTTATTTGGGTTAGGGCTTTTATGTTATGTTACTCTGTGTGTGGACTCTGCCCACGTGGATTTTAGCTTTCTGTAAAAGCACTGGTGGTTAATTTCTGGTATAACGATTAAATCTCTTACAGAACATCTTATGTCCGAGAATCGCTGATGTCATGACTATCATTCACTGGTTGCTATGGAAATTAAGTAGGAGTGCATTCAATATTAATACTGCATTCCTGCTATGTGCATTTTCCTGATGGAAAAGTACTCACTTTCTCCAGGATTGCTAGCTGCAACAACCCCTGTGACAAGAAATGCTCTTTGCAGATATATCATGGGTACTCCTTTCCGTACTGTTCTCAAAGTCGTCATCCACCACAGCGTGGCTTAGGCAGTTCACATGGATTTCTGTGTACCCAGTACTTATGCATCCCAGTCCTTGAGTGTGTTTGTGGTAATGTGCTGTTAAGGATTTGCATGAGATTTTACTTATATAGGACAGTTGCTGTTCAGGCACTTCAACAATATGTTTCCTCTCCTTTAGTTTGAAAGGGAAGTTCCTTTCAAAGATCCTGAAAGGTTGTGTATAGAAGTGTGGGATCTGTGTATCTGCTTTTTAAAGTGGTTTCCATGTAATCTCTTTCTGGCGATGTAATGGCAGAGTTTAATAATAGTTTATTTTTCGTAAGTCCTGAATTCTAGTGTTTAACTTTTGTTTCAGGCTCTAACTAGTAGCTGCATTTCCTTTATTAAATTTTGAAATGTCACTCATAAAATTCTGCTGCATTAGTAAGCTGAGCCTCTATTTCAAATTTAGGGCTAAGTTGAGATGTATTTACAGTTTAACACTTCTGTCTAAAATATACACACTAGAAGAGGTCTCAGTCTTTGACAGTTTTTTGCCAATTTTCTTGAGGAAATATTTTTTCTTTGTTACAATCCATTAAAAGCCAGATAAATATTGTAGCACTGGTTAAATACAGGACCCATGTATATCTACTCTCAGACTTATGTGGGAAAAATTTTTAGAAAGAAGCTGAAAGGCTTGGAAGAGGACCTGCTGCTTAAGGGACTTGTGGCTATAAAAAGAAGAGGACCACAGCATTCTGGTTATAGACTTAAAATTTCTTTTTACAAGAAAGAAAAGTATATTGGCACATATGAGGAGTTAACACACCACCACTCCACCCCAGAAAAATAAAAAAACCAAAGCAAGAAGAATTTTGAAATTGCCTGTAAAATGTTCAACACTAGTGATTATGATGAGCTGGTTTCTGCAAAACTGGTGCAGTGGCAAGAACAAGTTTTTTTCTTTTTTTTGTGAAGGTCTAAAAGTGTAACATGTAAATGCAAACAAAGCACCTTTTGTCCTCTGTATCATAAAGAAGTATTGTATGACAGTGTAATTTATTTTCTAATTCAGAACTGATTGATGCTCAACGAGGTCTGTGGATTGTACTCTTTTGGTGTGGATAGATGCACTTGATATGTGCAATAATGTCTTCATTCACGAGAGTGGAAGCAGTGTTGAAAACTGCAGCTAAACTTGCTGTCTCCAGCAGCAGTGGCATGACTGATTGCTGAAAGTTGGAGCATGGGACTTGAATAGAGGTTTGGCAACACAGGGGAGAATGGTTGTCTGTTTCGCAGTGTGACATGAGGCAATATTTACCCTGCTCTGTTTCTCCTTTTTCCAAGCAAAAGGCAGGTTGCCAAGTACAGGGGCTGAATGGTTTGAATCTTCAGTTGGAAACATTTTGGCTACGCTGGAGTAAATGAGATGTGCAGATAGGTCAGGAAATCTGAAAGCTGCCCTCTATATGGATGATACAAATGGTCATGCAAACTAGATGGTTCATTCCTTACACATATTTCTTTTTCTGTCCGGTATAAACCTCAGTCTTGTTCCTGTCTATATCACTCTCTTCTTAAGAGAAGTTACTAAACCCAAAACTTTCTCATGACAAATATGTACAACAGAATTTCTGCATCTCTGGAACTTCTCCCAGAGAAGTCATGGCACAACCGAATAGTCGTTGATGTACATATGTACTTCCAGACACATAGTAATTGCATCTTTAGTTGTTACTGTTTGTGTATTTTTAGGAATAAAATGTTCCCCTTCATGTTCTGGAGAAATGAAGATCTTGCGCAAGTGTTCAGCAAGCTCAACTGAGGGAGTACAGTTGCTGTTTTGGCAGCTCCAGTGTTCAGTTATAAGGCTTCAGCCTCACAGAGCTCATTTTGAAAAAGCTCTAAAGAGTCAGATCTCTTTTATTTACCTTCTAGTTTCAGTGCAATTTATTTTTCAAGCTGTTCTCCAGCTGTGTGCACTGATTTAAATGAAATTCTTCCAGAATTGTTCCATCCACATTTAACTGTTTAAAAAAATGCCACATAGTGAGATTTAGTGCTAAAGCTCTCTGTCACTTAAGATATTTTAAATCTTTCAGTGGTTTAATGATATCTAGAGCCTCCTCTTCTGGAGCATCTTGCCTTGCATGAAAAAACCTCAACTTTCCAATTTCTGTTAAATCTTTGAAACAGTCTGGATTTTCTCCGTATAGTTGAATCTGTTAATCTAAGGGTGCTTCAGTGTGGTGCTGTGAGGTTTTTTTGTCTATCTAGCTAAGTCTAGTATCCTAATTAATGAAAGAAAATCTAAGAGATTTGAAATGACTCATGACAGAACAGTTCTTACAGAGTGCAACTTCTTAATAGGTTATTAAACTTGGGTTTACTACTGCATTAAGTGACACAAGCATTGATTCTGATATTTTAAAACCACTTATTCACTCTCTAGCTAGCTTAGAATCTAAATGCTAAATTGCATACAACTCTTAAAATGGCAAGTAAATTGGGGAAAGTTTCTTTCACATATAGCTCTTATTACAAAACTGCAGAAAGGTTTTGATAGTTTCTCTGGTTTACTTCAAGAGTTAAGTACTTTGAATAAGGATATGAATTTTTTTGAGAGAACACTTCCTTTCACTATCAAAAAGAACTATGATTGGAAAAGGCAGGGAAATTGGAAAAATTAAAGCTAAAAGGCAGAATGTAAAATTAGACTATCCATAGTACCCTGAATACTACACTCTGACCTATTTCTTGTAATTGCTTTCTCTCCTGGGTTGTAAATTTAAAAGCTTTGAAGCTTGAAGTTTCTATTCACTGATGTGTAGCTAGGGAGGTTTTTTTAAGTAGTGCTTGGTAAGATGAATATGTGGAAAACAAGTTTGGTTTTGTTGGTTTGATTTTTTTTTTTTTTTTTTTAAAACCCCCCTTTGTATGAATGATGAATGTCTCAGTGTCCACATAACAGCCTGTTGTTGTAATGAAGATAAACAATTTCAGTTTACAACTTTAAAAAGGGGGTGGTGGACAAATTTCTCATATTTGGACATTAACATTCAAAAATATTTGGTTATCTTACTGCGTAGTATAATTTGGTTTTCAATACTAAATATATTTATCACTATTAAAAATAATTTATTCACCATCATCTCTATATTTATGCAAGGTTTTCATACTATGCTAGTAAAAAAGAACTGCTGAAGTTCATGATGAATAAGCAGGAAAATACAGTTTTCAATACTTTTCAATTACATATTTTCCTGTGAGTAAGGAAAGCCTGTCTTTCCCTCAAATTTCTAGTTGTATTATGCTGTTCTCCTGATGCTGGTGCCCCATATACACAGTCAAACCTTCAGATGCAGGTTCAAAAGAAGGCTGGCAAAGTGCTGGTAATACCTGTCACATCAGCTGTACTGAGGTGAATGCAGAGCTTGGATTCATCAGAAACCCGGGAGTTTAAGGGGCTGCTATTAAGCTTTTCTCCTCATACTCTTTCCTGCAGTACTTGGGACACGTCGAAGTGGATGAATCCAGAGGAATGCATATCTGTGAAGATGCTGTGAAGAGGCTGAAATCTGTATGTATATTTGTTTAATGAAAAAGTTGGTGTTGGGGCTGCGAGCGTTACTGGAAAAGGTCCGTTCGGCAGCAGTGCTCCAGCTAAAGACTGAACTTTTGACCCATGTTAGGAGAACAGTTGGCCGGTTTAAGAGCACTGCTGCTCTTGGGGGGACGTGCTAATCTGATGATGAGAGGGAGAGTTACAACTGTTCTTTCTACTTGCAGAAACTATTTGCGAAACAAATGTGTAAAAATTCTCTGTGACCTTTCAGGCTAAGTTGGTACCCACATGGGACTTCAACCATTGTTTTTTAACAGCTTCTCCCTCTCTCTCTTTTCTTCTCCCCCTCTCTCTCTTTCCCTCTGTTGCCTGCCACTTTAATAGTGACTTAATTCACCATTATTATACAAAATATTACTTGTTTTAGGATGCTTTTTTTTCTAATGCACTGCAACATTGTAGTCATGCATGAAATAATCTGGCTTGCATCTGCTCCAAGTGGCCTGAAGGCTGCCTAATTCTGATATGTCATGAAGTGGGCTGCTCTTAGTTTGGCTTCTGTGAACGTTTGCTCCTGTAAATGGCACTCGTTCAAAGCTCTTTGTATTTCTGTGGCTCATTTGAAGAGGTCTTGTCATCTCTTTCCTGCAGTAATAATACCACAAAATCCTGCGGAAATAACAAACTCCAGAAGGGCAGTGATCAGTCTGTCAAAGAACTGAGGCTTTAACATCATTGAAAAGAACAGGAGAAAGGACATGAGAAGTTTGGATTTTGAATAGAGATAGAGAACTGCAAGCCTTGTCATCACTTCTCTTACATGTTTTAGCTATCTACATTCTTCAGTATGCATTCAGTGGCAGAAACCCTTGTATCCTTGCAGCTCAGCAAGATTACTACAAGTCCATCAAATCCTTCTACTGCACTTTTACTGACTTAAAATATGTGCCACTGGACATCCCTTTTCTTTCCTCACCAAGTTTGAGAGCTCAAATGGCTTCCATCTAAACCTGTTTTTCCCTTCTTCCTAGCACACAGCAGAGGATTATAGGTTATCTTTTCTGCCTTCTGTTGTGCTGTAAAGTTTGTGAATTGGTTTAGTGTTCCGATTAAAATCAAGTCTTTTCATTCTTTTCTTTCTCAGCTAATGTATAGTAACCTGTTAAAGCCGCATCCCATCTGTTCCCATTCAGTCCACAGTGATTAGTGATTGATTTTTATTAAAAAGGGCCACACAAAATAAAAATGAGTTTCTTTGTTCTGTGTATTTAATTTACGTACCTAAAAGTGCAAGTACTGACCATATAATCAATTGCATCCGTTTTTGTCTCTTTCTGATTTTTATTCTCTCAGAATACTTTCTGTTAGCACACCAAATAGCACTGCAGTATCTACTTTATGCAACTTCTCTCATTCTCTTCCCTGCAGAGCTATGCTGTGAAGTAGCTGTTCTCTAGGTTATAAAAATCTTAAAAGTCCACAAGCCAGCTAAGTGTAGCTAAGCCTATAATTAATGAAACATAGTAAAAGCATAGCACCCTGTTTCTTCTGGAATCTGGATTTCCAGGACTGTGATTCTTGATCACCTGAATTATTGATTCAAACATCAGACTTCGGTATCTAACTTTTACAGTTAGTCAGCATTTTCTGAAAGTAAATAGTTAAGTTTCCCTATTCCATGTTATGTCATTATTCCAAATTGTGGATGACATGAATTTACCCATTCTCTTAAATTAACATTTTTCTTCAGATAATTTTGGTTTCTTCTGCTGTTTGATGTCTATATGTACAGCAGATACAAGTGTGCATCTCTTACAATTGCTATTTGTCTCCTTTGTCAGTGTTGGAAGTTGAAAAGTAGAGGTGAAATTCTCTTTGGGCCCCAAGAGGAAGATTCAGATTACTGAAACTGCTTTGTGTGCTTTAGTTGCTGGACTCTATCAGATCTAAGGTTCTTTTGGAGCTGCTCACTGCAATTCAAGCCCTGCCCCTCACACCCAGTATGTGGGTTTTAAACCAGGGGCATTTCTTTAGGACATCACCATTCCTGAAAGCTCTCTTCTGTACAAGACACTCTGTTAATTTAGCAGAAGCCAAACACTGGGTGATATTTCAGCATGTGAGGAATGTGTTAACAGTTTGTTCTTCAGGTAGTCTCTTGCTTTCACAGTACGTGGTTATTTTGATGAGCTTTCTCTTGGTTTTGAAAGAATTACAAGTTTGAGCTGCAGTGCTCAAACTGAAAGACTAGCTTAAGGGAAACTGGGCTTCATTTTTGATGTGGTTAAATGACATTGGAGTGTATGTGGTCTATTTCAAACTTTATTCTCTGCAGGTAAGGTGTAGGTTTTATAAATCCAGTCAATAAAAATTAGAATTGTTGAAGTATTTGTATCCTATTGCTTCCAAAAATTAAGTTCTGTATGTCTTTTCTTATTTTAATAGATAGATTTTTGCCTCTTAATTCTTGCTGTACAGCAGTTGGCAGTTCATTTGGAGAACTGAAGACTGTTCTTTTATAGGACTGATTACTGGATTTTAAAACATTTTATGGGATTTGCTAAGAAGAGTGTAGAACAGTGTTAATCTTGACTTCAGGAATAGTTTAATTACTGCTTTGCTTTTTGAAAAAAAAGATGCAAACAAATATCTCTGTCTCTTTATTGTGGGAAATAACCTTTCAGGGATTTTTTTTATTACCTGCTCCTTTAATGTGGTGTAATTGTTTTTGAGCACTGCATCTTGCAGAATTTGCAAACAATTGATGGTGAGCATTTTATTCAGACATTGCTTAATTGACAGCTGAGTACAAGAAGCCACTTTTAGCTCCAGGATCCCTCATCCACACTGTACTCTATTGTTACCATTTTCTAGCTCTGAAACTGCACACCAACAGTACTGTAATTTTCTGTCTGATGAAGTGGCATCACAGTCTCATTAACAGACCAGAAACCTATGTATTCAGCTATTAGTCTGTTATTAACATGGGTTTATATTATCAACAGAGCTTGCATATTTCCTTAAAAGAATATTACCAATGTAACTTATATTATTCCCTTAGTACAGATATATTGCTAGCTTTGTATACATTTAATATCTGGTAAGATTCTTGTGGATGGACATGTAGCTCTAAATGGTTTCTTCAGAACCATTTCACTGAATTGAAAATATTTAGTGCCAACTGGAAAGTACCTTTAAGGGCCTTAAGTGCATTTGACTCAGGTGTGGGAACATCATATGAAAACAAGGGTACTGTCTCATGTCATGTTTTGATTTTAAATCAGCTTTAGCTTGTAGTATGGTTTCTAACTTGCCACTTTTTGTTTTAAATTATGCATTTGTTTTAATATATGTTCTTGTTTTAGCAGGTAAAGAGACATAATTTAATATTTTAAAAAATGCATTAGTTATCTCTAAACTACATTAACTTAGTGTTGTTTAAAACCCATTTTGCATGATGCCTTTTCCATTAACCTTGTCTAGTTTATTTTAAAAAATAATCTTGTTTAACAAGCATTTTTCTGAGAGCAAAATTAACCATCACCTAAATATGAGGTAGCTTCCTGTAAAACTCTTTAGCTTTTGCTGTCTTTAAAAAGCTGTTATTTAGTGTAATGCAATAGTCATTGCTCAACTTGGCAGCAGCATCCAACCCCTTCTCATTATGTACACTACGTTGTGATTAATTCATTAGTTCCCCTCCTAGTGATCAGCATATCCTGTCCAAATACATAACTGTTCCTGCCTCCAAAAATTCTTAAGCTTTCCAGCTGACTGAGGTTGGAGATGTTCTTTATACAATGTCTGAGTTGACATAAATATGTTACAGATACTTGGTAGAATGTTCTGCGGAAGGATGCTGGGCAGAGAGGGACACACCAGCAGGGCCAGGAAATGCGAAGTTGAGATTGACACTCCCTTCTTAACTTGGTGTTTCCTGGCTTTTGTTGGCTTGCGTCAGAACCATAGTTTTGATTTAAATATAACCTTGTTTATCAATCAGTTCTCCAGACACTGCCTCAGGAAATTTGTGGCAATACTTTTAATATAGTAGTACCAATGATGAACCGGTTGGAATTGCACAGTGTAAATGTGGGGTCAGGGGCTGTCACAGAGACGCTCCCTGTCTCTTCTGCAATTCTCCACCTCCTCCTCATTACTGCTATACCAGAGCTTTCTTATAAGTGAAGCAGTTTGGAAAGATAGCAGCAACAGCTCTATGCCTCACTTCGGCTTCCCTCAAATGCGAAGCAGCACGTGGCTGTGCTCGCAGAGTACTGGGCCTGGTGAAGTGTTCTCTCATGTAGTTTACTTTCCATAGTCTGGTAACAAAATAAAGCTAGTAAACTAAACTGCATGCAAATATGCTTAAAATCGTGTGCTGGCTTTTTCTTAATGTGGATTGGGCAATCGGTATAATCGCTTTCCTGAAGAGATTTAGGAAGTTTAGTTCAGCTTTTGGTATCTTTGCACTTGCCTAACTGTCTCTGCCTGCCTGAGCTGATTTTAAAGGCTGTTCAACCAATCAATTCAGAGTTGTGGGATGAATAACTAGTACTTGTATAAATATTGCATAAAGCCTTGGAAGGCTTTAGAGAAAGAGAAAGGGGTCTCATTTGTATTTTAGTTTTACCACAAGGTTAAGATGAAATTCCCTGCTCTGCAGAGAAGACTGCGTAAGATGTGAAGCATAAAAGTATGGTGTAAACCAGAGCAACAAACAAATGGAATAAAATGGAGCAGTACTTACTCCTGCTTTATATCAGCCATACATGCTTCTCCAACATACAGAACATTTGCTTTGGGGAAGAGTGATCAATACAGAGCAAACTTGACTGCAATTCTGGAGTTAGAACTTTGCATTTCACAAGAGCCTGTACAGTACTTTACTTGTTTAACCACCATGTCTGCTGCCAAGTTTGGTTTGTAACCTAACCAAAAGGGACTAAACAAGGGAGAGTGAAAATGAAGTAACCACTTTGCATGAAATTGGGGCTGAGGTTTTCTTCTTTCCACCAATTTCAGGGCAGTAGCTCATTAGAATTGTGTGTGTGCCCTTTGATCTGCATTTTCATGGGATTATTTTCACATTTGCCTGTCGCACCTTCTCATGGATAACTCTAAAACCCCCTTCCTTTCCCTCCAAACCCTATTCTTGTGTGTGCTTGTTGGTTTGAAAACCCTGGGACATTTTAGCTACCTACAGTAATAGCGCTCGACTTGTCCCCCCTGTTCCTCCAGGAAAGGAAGTTCTTCAAAGGCTTCTTTGGAAAAGTAAGTTTAATGCCTTGTTTGTGCTTGCACTATAAGGAGTTACATCCCTGGTATAGCACTGACATAAAATCAGGGTGTTGAGAGTTCCTTAATCCATTTCAGAATATTTGCTTCTAAAACAGACTTGGAAATATTTTGATCAAACAAAGAATGTGGTTTCAAAACTAACCTGAAACAGAAACTTAAATATCTATGGACTGTATCAGAAATCCAGTGTTCTGAAGTGATTTGATGTTCTTGAAAAAAAAAAATTCTTTTTTAACCCTTAAGCTTATGCCAGCCTACATCACCTGGGCAAATACCTACAGAACAGTTGAGGTCTGTGCCTTGTAAGTGCTTCATGCTCAGCTGCCTGGCAGCATGAATTGGTCCCCAAATGTTAGCACTGGGAGAAAGCAGTGTGCCATCTCTTAAACCTTCCTTTTTTGAGCACAGTCCTAATTCAAAGGTGTATGAAGATGAGACTAGGCATTTACCTACTATGTTTTGCTAATTTCAGCTCAATCTACAGTTTCTATTGTTGCTCTTGTTTTCACAAGGACAATGTCTTAGATAAGAAGGGAAGCAACTCTTTGTCCTTATTAAGAATGTGCTTGTACTGGTGGCTGGGTGGTTTTATTCCTGCTATCTACCTTTCTTCGAAGCAGAAAGACCTCTCTCTCTTTTACCTCTCATCTGTTTCCTACCTCTGTGTTTAAAATTCCTGTAAAACCTTTTAATCCAGCTGTCATGTGGAGTTAATCGAAGATAATGGCTTCTGAATTATCTCGTTACAAAATGAAACTTTGCTTAAATAGAAACTAACAGGTTTGTAACTTTTCGTACATGCTGAAGTCTTTTGAAGCAGATTATTCTCTTGTCATGGTTTGGTTTTGGCTCTGCTTGGAGAGTAAGTAATGTTTTTTCAGATGATCCATTTTCACCATTGACTCACATGGTGATGCACGTCACACAGGGACGTCTGTTTCTCCAATTCTGGTTTCTTCCTGTGATCTGGGAAAGCACACATCCGAAGTGTGGTGATGGCGAGGGGCTAAAATACGGTAGATTGCAGATCTGTCAGATTAATGAGAACAGTCCTGTGTGCAAATCAAATCTTAGAGCTGGAATCTAGAAAGACCAGACCCAAAGTGCTAAATTGAAAACTATCAGCCCCCCACCTCAACCTGATTAGAAATGTTAGTTTTCTCTCTGCTTGTTGGTAGTAACTTATGTTAGGCTACGTAAGAAAGCAAATATGTAAAAGGAAAGGTATTTGCATAGCACTTAGGTAAAAATCTTCCTTTGAGTTTTTAAATTATTAAATGTGCCATCTTCCCTATTACATCTTGGTAGGTATTTAATGAAGTCTAGTACTTTACCACAGCATTTTAGATTTCCTTTCTCTTGTATTATAATATTTTGACAAAGAAGGACCTACTTCTACTTCAGCCTGTGAATTTCATTAATTAGCACTGAAACCACTTAAATCCATAGTGTTTAGATATCCCCACAGCTCCAGTATGGCAGTACCTGTATTACAGCTTTGGCCTACAACAGGAGCTCACATCTAGGGAAATCTGCAGAAAACGGGACAACTGTTCTCTTATTAGTGTTTCTCAATTATTAATAACTTTTATATCTTTTGGCTGTCTCATCTATAATTTCTCCCCAAATGCCTTGCATTGGGATTAATATAATATTCTAAACTGCAGAGCTATTTAAAACACACTAGCAGCTTTCAAAAACTCAGTCTAGACATGTTTGCTGCTTTCCCTGTCCATATTTTTCTCCTTGTAAAAGGTAAATATGAT
This sequence comes from Oreocharis arfaki, assembly GCA_013398015.1. Classification (NCBI taxonomy): domain Eukaryota; kingdom Metazoa; phylum Chordata; class Aves; order Passeriformes; family Paramythiidae; genus Oreocharis; species Oreocharis arfaki. The sequence goes on from VZRR01005314.1 coordinate 284,520, forward strand.
GGATTTGTGTCTGGAAATGTTCAAGTGGTTAGTATTGAAAATGCTTTTTTTCAGCTTTAAATAAAAACGAGATGTCTATTGATAGCTCCAGGTTAGGCTTTTGCAGTTATCAAATAAGCTGCCTTTGTAGGCAGCTCCTTTTAAAACTAAAGCTTTTCTGTGGTAATGAGTAGTAGGACAGATCTTTCTCATATTTTGCCTCCACGGATTGTGTGTATTTCTCATCACACGATGTTCTATACAGAGTCTGAAATGAAACATTTTCTTTATGTATACCTCAGACTCAAGATACACCTTAGAGCCATGTCTAGGTCTCAGGATAGAATAAAATATAATAGGCAGAAATACCAGAAACAAAGTAAAAGTATTTTAAAAATGCAATTTGGGCAACTTCTGTTATGGCATCCTTAATACTTTGTTTTCCACCTTACAATATAGTAAGGCATCAAAGCAGCTACTTTTTGTTTGGTGGATGCCCATCTCTGAGGCATTGCCAGTTTGTCAGGGAGGTTTCCATTGTGCCCAACCTGCCATGGACCTGCTTTGTCCTCCAGCCTCATTGTATGTTAGGATGAGTTCCCACCTGCCCTCCTGGAGATGTCTGAGGACTCTGAAATGAGTCCAGATAATGAGTCTCGTGCTGGAGCCGATAACTGACCTCCCCAGAAGTGCTGAGCAGTGAGGTTTCTATTGGTGCTGACTCAGCACTGACAGATCAGGCTCCTGGGAGCCGATCTCACACGAGGCTCTCCTCAGGCAGTGCTGTCGTCTAAAAGCTCTAGAATATGAAGACAAGCTGCTGATCTGGATGTCTAGATGAGTCCCTTGGTAGCAACATTTCAGACCATCCTGTTCCAATGGATATTGGCCGCTTGCTTTAAATTGTTCTGTTTGGAGTTGCCTGTACCTCCCAGCATTTGCTACACAAGCTGTGATCCTGCGTTGGAGTTCACTTCCCATGCAGTATCTTGCAGCTGGTCTGATCTTTGTCCAGTATGTACCAAAAGTGCAAATGCTCCTATCTACTCTGTAATCACAGTTTACTTGGCAGTATCCCGCCCATAAGGGAGTAGTACTTTGATTTGTATATCCAACAGAAACTCATTTGGAGGAGTGTGTTCCTTTATACATCACTGGTAGGCACAGATAAGCTGAGCATTCAGCAAATGTAAAAGTAATTCATTGTCCAGCAGCAGTAGCAGTGGGTTTGGGGTATAGACTGTTAGGATAAGCCCTTTCACAGCACTGCATCCACCACAAATCTAGAAGAAGGAATTGGGAGATGAAAGTGAGTTTTCTTTTTCTCTTAGTGTAGCAGACCCATTTTTGGTTATCTTGCATGTGGAACCTAATGTTTCAATGGGAAAAGAGGGCTTAGAAAGCTCTTCAGTCTTTTCATTTTATTCTGAGAAATATGGAGCTCCATTTGTTAGCAATTTTTAAATACTCATTTGGTAAAATAGCAGGTGAGGAGTAGCTCTGTTATGATCAGCATTGCTTTGTGAAGTACCCAGCTCAGTTAAACTTGGCTTTAATACAAACTTCAGGAACTGTTCACAGTTTCTGTAGGGACAAGGCTTTTATTGTTTGCTGAGGAAAGATGTGTATCTCTTAATCTAATGATGGCAATCTAGACCAAACAGTTACCTGCAGGCATTATCTTCACTTGATTGTTTGTATTTGCTTGAAATAAAGGTTTTTAAGACTTACGGCTTATAAAAAACTGATACTCTTTTTAAAACAATTCAAGGAGACACACCTCTACAAACCATTTGTTTTGGAATTAATAGGGACTTTCAGGCTGTGGAAACTAGCTGAGCATTGAAAATGCAGACTATATTTTGTGGGTATTGATACTTACTGCCTTTAAAAACAAAATATTAGAAGTGACTTTTATATGCTGCAATATTTTCTTACACATATGATGGCAAATTTAATTATATCTTCTGTTGTGAATTGCACCCTTTCCATTAGGCATTCCAGAATCTAAATTAAACATTCTCTGGGGTATCCAGCAGGCTGGATGGTCATTTAGAAACTTGCTTCTGCAAGCACTTCTCTGTAGCTTGCTTTCATGCTGTGCTTATTTTCTCTCTTTTAAATGCTCTTCTGTGCAAGTCAGTGCCATTCTCTGTTCTCACCAAGCTTTTTGAAAATGCTCAGGATGTCATTGCTGCTTCCGAAATCGGGACAGATAGTTCCTCCCCAAAAAACAAATAGAACTTCTGCCAGTGCCTTTTTCTTCACACTTGCTGCTTTCTCTGGAGAATGAAACCGATGTGATATAATTGGAGACTTTTCACTCCAAGATATTTCATTCTTAGAGTGTTAAAATTGGTGTTGCAGACTTGGAACATGCAGTTGTTTATGCCAGAATGTATTCTTGTTCTGTTACTTGCTGTAAGAATATAAAGTATATACATCTGCAATAAACTATAAAAAAATTATAAAATAATTGCAAATCTAGCTTAAAGCCACTAGCTGAAACCCCTTCACCTTTTTTTTTTTTTCCCTGTTGCTTTCTTCACTCCCTGGAGTGGATTCTGGTGGGTGCTGTTAGCAGCCACAAACTATGTAAACCCAGTGCTTCAAAACACATGGAGAGAATATTTTAATAACTGGCTAAAGTAGGAGGATTGTGAATTAAAGTGACATGCTAAAAAAAAGGTATTATTTTTCTATTAGTAGTTCTCTGTAACAAGCAGCAAAATTACATTGACCTGTTTTCAGTGAATTAGCTTCAGAAGAATATTGTGTTTATACTGTTTTCTGTAACTTTCCCTTGAAAAGTAAACAGCCTAGAAAGAATCTGCAGTTTAAGTGGCTCCTGAAGCCTTCCTGTATTTCCCACTTATACTTAGCCTCAGCTTGTGGCAGCTGAAAGTTCCCACAGTCAGGTTTTGGCTAAAAGCCAGACCGCTCTCTGCTGCATCTGCCTGCCACACACTACTGCTTTTTCAAGATAAACACCAAAGGGTTAAGAAATCCTACTTTTATACCCCTCTCCCAAGATTAGACATTAGCTCTTAATAAATTAGTGAAACATGTTTGGGTGATTGGTCTTAGCATTAAGCTTATGAGCTGAATAAACTACACAGTAACTGATGATTTTGGGGTGCTTTTAACACTAGTTTAAGGTGATGCCATGATTCTGCCATGTGACTATTGGGGCAGAGGGTGGGGCTGGTGGAAATATCAGGTAAGAATTTTCCTATGTTTAAACTTGTGCTGAAGAAGCTACCTGTGGTGTAACTCCTTATGAATGAGTGTCTTCTGACTCTAGTGGAATTCTTCACCCACTTGGTCAGTCTTGAATTCTTTACTGTCAGTGGATGTACACCTTATTTCTGCCTCACCTGTCCTGTGCCCTCTCCCCATCCCCACAACGTGCTGTTTCTGAAATACTGGCTTTGGCTTGGTTCTCTTAATGTTTTGCAACTTGGATTGAGCTTTGGGCACTCTACTGACCATGGACTTCATCTACACTTAATGTTATAGTTCTTGGAGAGGGGAAGCGGGAGGCAATTGGCTGTTGGCATAAAACTCTTTTGTTTTGTTTTTTTCTTTCCTTTTTTTTTTTTTTTTTTTTTTTTTTTTTTTTTTTTTNTTTTTTTTCTTTTCTTGAAAGTCTGGGAAGAAGGCCGTCAAAGCAGTCCTGTGGGTTTCGGCGGATGGACTCAGAGTTGTAGATGAGAAAACAAAGGTTAGATTTCCCTGGGCAAAAGTTTTAAATCTTTCTATAATAATGTATGTGCTATATCTTTAAATGGACACCAATCTCTATGTTACTGTGAATGTTGGTATTTGAAAGGAAGACTGAAGTGTGTAGTTTAGTTTAATAATTTCTTGTTTTGTAAACATATGTACACCTGCTATTTTTTTTCCCCAGTTAATTCCACACTACTCTCAAGACACATTTTATAAAATGTGGTAGGTGTAGCACAAGCTTGGAATATTTTTTGTTGCATTTACTGGAACAAGCATTTGTTTTCCTGATAACTTCTGTTGATAGTGAACTTGAAGAGTCCCTGGACTTTGTTCTGCACCACTGCAAAAGGTTGCAATAGTAATGCATAGGCAAACACACATTACTCAATATAATATATATATATTAATCAATATAATTTTCAGTGCATCTAAATCCTAGAATGGATCTGAATAAACAAGAACTTCCAAAAATGCAATGAAGAGAGTAAATTAAATAGGGGGATTGTACCTCCAGGCTTAAACTAAATAGTAACTGCATATATCAAATTTAATTATCTTTAATATATAAGATGTTGGTCTGAATTGGAAAACTAACATATTTGTGGCATGATTCTAGATTGTTTTATAGGTTTTTTTATTGTGAAATTACATTTCTATTATTAGGAATTAGCGTATTGTGTACCACCAAGGCACCTGTGTCCAAGTAAGAGCAAATGATTGTTGGTTTTATGTAGACGTAGGCAATTAGAAATAGGAGCTTCAGGCTTACCACTACAAGTGCACTAGTGTTTTAAAAGATGGCATGGCTATGAGAACAGTTTTAACTGTTCTCAGTCTGAAACAGTTTGTTTTATATTCGTATCAATTAACACTTACTTTTTCCAACCTAAAAGATGATTTCTCCAAGCCAGCACTGACAGGCAGAAGTAATTCATATCCCTCTGGAGTGCAACTGCCTGTCAAATATCTGCTTGAGGTTAGACTTCTCCAGGGCTGCTGTAGTGGTATGGTTCATCAGAGCTAAAGTTGCTATCTCTCAAGAATTCAGTCTCTAATACAACCATACTGGTGTGAATGAATTCAGTCTACTGATTGCCTCATTTAAAAGTAATAATACATGTATTATTTTTAGAAATGTTGCTGCACATATGCAGTATTTTCAGACTGAATTTTAATAAGTTGTGCAGACTGTAGATGTAATTAAAAGTATAGGATTTAAGAAGAAAATAAACTATTGCCTCCTGGTGGTTGAATACATCAGCAGAGGTGCCAAGTACTAGGCACCAACCAAATGAAATAATTTGGAAAAAATATTGAAAAATTAATTTTTAATGAGGATGGCATAATCTTAAACCGTACTGTCTCCTTTTTAGAAACACTTCTCCCATCCATGGGATTAAATATGGAGCATTTGGTACTACCAGTGCTGCTGGTGCTTTTCTCTTGCATCTCTGCTTAGCTGACTGGGAGATGAGTTTTTGCTCTTTATGTAGCAGCTGCTAGACCTTTTCACACTTGCAGACCTCTCTCCTAAGTGTCGGCGTTGCGTTTTAACCACAGTGAAGACTTTCTGGTTGCAAGACTACTGTAAAAATAAGCAAGAGCTGCTGTAAAAATAAAATAACATGTGCCTCCATAGTCTAGAGGAGAGATCATAGGAATTCGTTGGGTCCCTAAATTCTTCAGTGGTGCCTTGGCACACCTCTGCCAAAGATAGATGGTGGAGAGTGTCATCTCTTCTTTTTGTTTCATGCTGGGAACTGATTCTGAGTGGTAACTGATGACAGATAATTGCAGCCACATCAGGTTATCCCCTTTTTAATATAACTCATTTTTGTGCAATTACTACTGACCATGACTTGTTCAAGTGTTTGGCCGTATTTCCTCACATTCTTTTATTGTGGGGGGGGATTTTTTCCCTCTAGGATCTTATAGTTGATCAGACGATAGAGAAGGTTTCTTTCTGCGCACCTGACAGGAACTTTGACCGGGCGTTCTCATACATCTGCCGAGACGGCACAACGAGGCGCTGGATCTGCCACTGCTTTATGGCAGTGAAGGACACGGTAAGTTTAATATGGTGTGTCCAGCTCTCCCAGCTCTTAGCTAGAAGTAAAGAGCAGAAAAATTGAGTACCTGGAATACTGCAGTGTGTTTCGACTCCAGCTATTACTTAGTTCTTTGAAAATTATTTTAATTCTAATTCCCTGTATCTGAATTATTTGCCGTCCCTCTGTGGTGCTGTCTTACGGAGAGAAATGCTGCTCAGCCTGTGTGTAAAAGGAGTGCAGTCAGCCTCAGATAATCTCCAGCAGAAGGGAACTACTCTTCTAAGAATAGACAGAAAATTTTCTCATCTGAAAATGTTTACAGCCAAAAACTGAAACAGCAATGACAGTTTTTCCAGGATAAAAACATAGTGAGTAAATACAGACTGGTTATGAATGCAGCAACTTGTATGTGAATGTTATCTTGAATGAAAAGTCATCTGAATGTTAAGAGATGGAGCTAAACTGAATTAAATTAGCATTCTATTTGCTTCTGAGAGACAAAAATGTTTTGAGTAGGTTTAAAATCAGTTTCTTGCTGTGTAGACTTAGGTAAGTTATTTAACTCCCTGATGTGGCCTTTTCTCTCTCTGCTATTTGTTGAATCCTGCCTATATTATACAAAGTGCTTGAAACCTTATGCAAATACGCTGTGTGAACTCCCCAGAGCTGCATGTTCAGAGCAATGGTGCTTGGTAATTTATCATTTTTCTTTAAACAATGAAGTCAGAAATTCACAGTAAAACTTACATTAGAGCTGGAACATTTGTGTTTTGATCTGTGAATAACAAGTCAATTCACTTACTGATATGATAGATGAGTTGAGCTACTGGTAGCAATAGCACCTCTGCTTCAACTGTAGCAGCTGTATCAGCTGGGTTGCTGGACTTCCTCCAACTTGAATTTCCTTTTTGCAGTTATTGGATAGCAGATTCTTTTGACCCGGTGAATAATGGAAGTGCTTTTCATTAGGCACTCCTAACTCTAACTTGTGCATTTGGACAGGACCATTAGGAGGTGTGAGCAGTCACCACTGTACTTCTGACTTTCACAGGTGCACACAAGGGTAGTGTCTCCCTGAGCGCTCTGTAAACTTTCTCCAAGAATAGCACTTACCTGTCCCTCAGGACTTACACCTTAAGGCGGCTTCATGAGAGTTTCTTTGTGCACAGGTGTATCTAGAGGCAAGAGATCGGTGCAGGCTCGTTATCGCACTGGCATCTTAGTAGCAGTTGAACTAAACAGATCATCCAACAATCTCATTCATTCCTGCGTGGCTTTCTTGAACACGGCTTGTGCATTAGTAGTTGGGAGTATTTATGTACCGGGTTTAAGGCTAAAATACAATTAAAATAGTTTCCTTTAATGCCTTAATTAGATTCGTCTTGTAAAGGCAGGTTATGGGTTTGTGATGCTCGAAGCACATGTATGTTCCTGTTCCAGTCACTGTGTGATGCAATGTTGTCTTGTGCAGGGGGAAAGGTTGAGTCACGCCGTGGGCTGTGCATTTGCAGCATGCCTGGAGCGAAAGCAGAAGCGAGAGAAGGAGTGTGGAGTGACTGCCACCTTTGATGCCAGCAGAACCACATTCACTAGAGAGGGGTCATTCAGGGTCACTACAGCTACTGAACAAGCAGAGAGAGAGGAAATTATGAGACAGATGCCGGATGCTAAAGGTACGGGATGCAATTTAAACAATCATCTGTAGTGAGCAGAACCAGCACTGAGGCCTCTGCCAGGATCTAAGCTTAACGTCCCTACAGCATTCCCTCTCTTGAACCTTACTATGTTCACATCACATTCTCAGACCCTTGTCAGTTCACAAGATGAAAAATGCTCCCACATTGACTCAGCATTTTCCCACGTCTTCTAGAAAAGGTGCAAGTGGCTTCATATGTGAAAGCTGCTCCTGCTTTGTTTTGTCAGCCTGCTTTATGGCAGAGAACACTGTAGGTACCATAATAAAAGGCCTTATTAGAAAATTGTTAAAAAGAAACAACAAGCTTGCCAGACACAAAGTAATCATTTATATAGTCTAACGCTTATGGTAAAGGAACAGAAAATTACATGCATTTTTCTTAGAAAAGAATGTATTTTTATTTTGATTTTTAAGGCAAGTTACAGAGTGTATGTATAGAGTTATACTGCATGAGGGAAGAACAGATCAATCACAGAGTGCTTTCAAAAAAAAAATCGAGAATAACCACTCCCTCCCCATAAAACACACAGCTGTTTGACTGCTAATTACGTTCGAAATTAGTAACTAACTGATTTGAGAGGAGATAAAGTGTTCTGAAATTAAGTGAAAGTAGAACTTCTTACTCAAGTTTTATTACAAAGCCTGGAGTTCTATGGAGGTCACAAAAAATAAGTATTATAAATACTGTTCATAACCTCCTTCACAGTGAAGTCAGTCTTCTGTTTCAGAGGATTCCACAGCAAGTTTTATGCTGCCCCTTGATTGCAAAACTTTAATCTTTGTTTTCATCATCCATCTGCTTGTTTCCATACGTTAGTTTTAGAATGTGCTAAATGAAGCTTAAACACAAGGCCTTTGTTACTTGAGGGCATGAGTCAAAGTCTTGACTCAATGAAGGTGTGTGAAATCCTTTCCAAGAAAGACTGATTAGAAAAGTTTCACTTGAATGAGCAGCTGCAACTCATGGGTACTGAAGCTTGCAAGACAACATAATTAGTTCCTCCTACCATTCCAGTTCCTCAGAAATCTCTAGTCTGACTCCTCTCTTTACCAGACTTTTAGTTATTCTGCTGATGTGTCAAAAAAAGTCATTGCTTTTTCTAAAATGTTTGGAAAACAGTATAGGTAAAATTAGAGCTCATATCAGGATAGTGAGATTTCCTTCTGTGTTGATGAGCTGTGTTCATTGCCCCCAAAGCCAATTCATTTATGAGTGAGAAAGTTTTCCTACATGTGGAAAAATCCCCATTGCTACTCTAATTATAAGATTCATGAATTAAACAAAGTTTAATCCTACATTTCTACCATTAGTCCTGTCTGACCAAGAGCATTGTGGTGCTGCGCAAAGCCATGCAAAATGAAGCAGCTGACTTTAAGCTGGAGGAGCTTCCAGTGCAAATAACTCCTCCTTGGGTGGTAACATTGCAGCTAAATTCAGTACAGAAGTGACACAGGAACTCCTTGCAAATGTGTCTGGTGTTAGCAAGGCCTGGTGTCAGCTCAGAGGCTGGATCTACCTTGCAGCACGTCTCCCTCTACCTGTAATGTGTCTCCTGGAGGAGCTGGGAGCTGCAGCCCAACCTGCTGCTGCTACCTTTGGCTTGCTAAAGCTTGTGCAGTGTGTTTGGCTGCTGCTGCTGATTCAGCAGGGCTGGGAGAGTGGCTTTTACAGGAGGGTCCTAGAGCTGCGTTCTGTTCCCTGCTGCTGCTGAGCTGTGCTGCCCTGAGTCACTTAATACAGCTGGTAGTAATATTTTGTCCATGGCTCTGTGTGAGGCAAAGTAAAGGTCTCAGATATACAATACATTTTTCAGTCTTAACCATAAATGAATTGCAAGTATTTCTAGAGCTGGGATCTCAGGAACAGCTAGAGAGAATACTTATGTAAGGCTGTCATGTCTAGGAAGTGGCTTGCCTTAGAAAGCTGTGGGGCTTGGGTGTATGTCAGGTGACATGGTGAAGACTATGAAGGTATACAGAAATTGTGTTTCTGCTGTGCTATTAGAAACTCATTGAAAGAGTACTAGTTATGCAAATTCCTGCAATTTCTGTTTTCAAAACAAATGGGAGTACAAGTAGGCAGTTGAACAGTATTTTGCTTTACTTTTCTAACCTCACCCTGTTTCCTCCAGCAGTTGAAACAGAAGTGAAAACAGTAGCACCAGGTGCTGCACCAAACAATACTGCCCCCTCTTCTGGCTCACCAACCTCTCCTACTGCTGAAGTTGCTGCCTCTCTGGATAAAGAAATGAGCAACCCCCACGCTATCCCACGGCGGCACGCCCCTATAGAACAGCTTGCCAGGCAAGGGTCTTTCAGGGGCTTCCCCGCCCTTAGCCAAAAGATGTCTCCTTTTAAACGCCAGTTGTCTTTGCGAATAAATGAGCTGCCTTCAACAGTGCAAAGGAAGACTGATTTCCCCATGAAAAACTCAGGTAAAACTAAATGGTTCCAGTGAAACATAGCCTTAAATTGTCTCTTCCTCCTTTCATTCTCTGTGGCTTCAAGTAACTCCTTATTTTCTAGTAAATCCTTCTTCCTGCCTCATGGTGATCATTTATCATGAACAAACGTCCCAATGTTAGAAAATTTCTGCTTTGGGAATAGGCAAGAATTTCAAATGCAGGGTTCACATGCAGAAGACAGTTGCAATTGCTATCTGAAGTACTGGAGCACAGCCTGAAGTGTTCCAGGAATGGGTGTTGGTGAATTAGGTTTTGGCTCTTCCCTCTGAATCACTGAACCAGTTCTTCCACTTACTGTCAGGGCATCCTGAGACACAAATCCCTTCAAGGCCTTAACCGCTTGTCTTGGGATCATGTGATGCTCTTCTGCAGTCTGTCCTTCTGCCTGAATTCTTTTTGAGAGCAATGAAATTGCTTTTCACATTGCTTTAAGAGAACCTACCCATTTAGGTGGTACCTGGCAGTACCAGGCAGTACCGTTTAGCTGGCAGTGTCAGTATTACATGGTACAGTTTTCACATGATGCTAGCGGGGTTTTCTAAGAGTCATCCCAGCATAAACTCCTGGGGTGCTCATTACCTTGCATAATGTCCTAGAGTTCCCTTAGTTAGGTGTTATCCTTCAGGCCAGCTGTACTCTCACTTGGCAACAGAGCTGGTTTTGGGGTTCTAAGCTTTGAAGTAAAAATTACTGTGGCAAAGGAAAACCCAACAAAAATACTTAGTCTGACTTCTTCCATAATCCTTGTTTAGTGACCTGTGCTTTAAGACAAGCACTGAGCCAATCAGTTCTACAGTAATAGTGCACTGCTCAGGAGTGATAGTCACTGAGCACACCACAGTCTCAATTTTTCATGATTCAGAACATTTCTGATGCATGTTCCCATATATGCCACTGCCAGTGCTGCTTACTGTCCCACTGCATGCACTGTATTGGAATATCCCTCGAAGAATCAATTTTTGGGCATGCCTCCCTGTGAATTTTAGATCTGGTGCATGTTGTGTGCAGACATTTTATGTTTCTTACACTATTTTGTGCTTGATTATGCCTGCTCATGTCAGTTCTGTGCAGTGATGGACTGATGATCGGTACTTCTGGAAGACACTGCCATTAGTAATAATGAGAACATCTGGTAAGCTGGCGGCTTTACTCCAGATGTTGCATTATCCACGTGATACTGATGCTTCGTTTAAAACTGAGCATCCATTTTATCTGAGCATTCAGCTTTTGCTTTTATGATTCTAGCACAGGAACTGGGGATTTCAGCTACCACTGAACTGGAACAATCAACACTAACTCCAGACTGAACTTGCCGCTGTGCACTGCTGTCAGTACATTTAAAGTTCATATAGTTACTGTACAAATATGTTGTTGGAACACTTAAATCTATCATAAGTATTTTCATTTCACAGAATGCCAAATCTTAGAGCCAAACCCTTGAGAAGTTTAGCACTTTGATACTGAAAGATTTACATCTCTACTCAAGCTATAGAAAACCCTTTTTATTTTCTGATACAAGCATCCTTTAAATCTGGAACAGTGATCTCCTTGCCCTCTTGACTTAATCACGAAATACATTAATGTGGTGTTCTATTTCAGGCCAGATCTTCAACACTAATGTAAAAAAAAAGCTGTCATGCAAATCAGTAGCAAGAACATGTAGGACATAAGGGAACTAATTATATTTCAATTTCACATTGGTAGTTGTAAATTGTTTCTGTATCCTTTAAACTTTCAATTTAATGAATTCTGTTTACATTTTAGTCCCAGAGGTAGAAGGGGAAACAGACAGCATTAGTGCCCTGTGCTCTCAGATCACCAGTGCTTTCAGCACACCATCAGAAGATCCTTTCTCTTCGGCCCCCATGACAAAACCAGTGACAGTAGTTGCACCACAGTCTCCTGCCTTTCAAGGTTTGTGATTTCTTTGGGTGCTGGATGAGGCTTGAATGCACATAATGTTGCTTTCCAGTAACACATGGTCTTAATTTCTTGTGCAAGTCCTGTTACCAATATTTTGGGTGAATGCATCCTGCTTTATTCATCTTGTCTGTTTAATTTTTATGTGGTTTTGTTTTTAACACTAAGTTCATGCACCTACCACACGATAGTTACCTACAAAAGGGACTGGCTTTGAGGTAATGGCTGTTTTAACATTCTGCCTCCTGAACTGCATAGGAGTGTGTCATAGGAACCAGATCTCACAAGGGAAGGGATTTTGTACCAACACATTTACTGTTTTTTACACAAATTTTTAGCTAAGTTGTGGAAAAATGCCAACTATAGAACTCATAGCAGGCGTTAACATTCACTTCAGTGCTATGCTTTTATAAAAGTTGTGTGAAAAAAGAACCTCTCTGTGTTAAATGTAGTTATTGTTACTTTGTATCTATAATGTGTTCTTCTTTTGAATCTAAAATTAACTGTACAATAACTACTGATGAGCCATATTTCTTCCTTATAGAAACAACAAATTTAACTTCAGTCAGTTATCAGAACTCAAGGCCTCCTAAAGTACATCCATATCCACCATCCCACGATTATCTTAACAAGTGTTGGCTTGGTGAAATGAAATTTACCATCTTTATTGACTGTCAGTCCAGTTTGGCTAATTACATAAACTCCTGTCATGTGGAAGTGTCTCAAATTGTTGTATGTTGATAGGTATGACCTGGCCCACTAATACTCCAGTCACATGCATGCTTTGCATGAATTAATCGCACTGATGTTGTCTGCTCCCATTTTAGTTAATGGCACTGCCTCTGCCTTCTGTGTGCTTGCTGCTAAACCATCCCAAGCTGCTGTAGTGTCCACAGCTATGCCAGTTCGTGAAACCAATCCTTGGGCTCATGCTCCTGCTGCTAATACTGGAGCTGCAGCCGTGGTCGCTGGTAAGACTGGAAGTAGATCCGGTGCATTGCTATAAGAACTTGGATCAAAAGCATAATTGAGCCCCTGAGACAATTGTCAGTGCCACTTAATGGCAAGTGGAAGGAACAGGAACAAAAGCCGGAAGTAGTAGCGTTTTGCACGAGTGGATGGAGGGAAGCGATGAACTTGCTGGTTCTGGGTCTATAACCTGGACTGATTCTTATTTTGGCAGCATTTTATAAAATCAGTGCTCAAAAAGGAAGTAATGAAGTATGTGAGTTCGTGTGTATAAAAGGGAGAGAATCTCCGTGTACCGAAAATAATTTTTGTGTGTTCTTTTCACTAACGTACATAAGGAGGGATCAAGCTGGTTGCTTAAAGGCTTTAGAGGTTCATTTATTCTGTTTAGTAAGTGTAGTCTGTCTCTCCAGGCCTTGCCTGCATTGTGTAAGGTGAAATGGCTGTCACCCATGTGGGCACACATGCTAGAAGGCTGCAATCTAAGTTACTTCATTTCATGGTGTAAGCGCCACTCTGCGAGAGAAACTTGGCTAGTGAAATAGTAGGTTCTGCTTGGCCTTGTAAGAGTACCAGACTTTGTCTTTAAAACAGTTTCTTAGACCTTTGTGTTCCAAGTCCACCAGTCCTGAGCTGTACATTCAGAAACTGCTACTCCCCAGTTAGGTTATTAGTGGTTATGGACTAGATAATTGCCATAACTCCCTAAAGTTATGACTGCAGGCATGATATTTCCCACGTACCCTAAAGTCTCAGATGTCTGCTATGAAGAAAAAACCCCATAAATCTGCATTTTAGTGAAGAAGCTCTTACATACCTCCTCTTGATGAATGTCTTCCTAGAACAGAACAGTACAGTGGATGCATAAAGATGCTTCCAAGGTTGGGGGCATCTTTCAGTCATGGCAGGAGGAGGCCTGTGTGTTCTTGTGTAGACCCTCCAGTCTTTCTAACCAATCAAAGGATGAGGAGTGGAAATATTAGTGACTTGCCCATGCTTTCCTTCCCAGGCACCGAATGGAGCAGCACCTCCTCAGGTGCGGCCTCACCCAGTCTCTTCCAAGGAAATCACAGACGCACTCCCTCAGAGGCAGACCGCTGGTTGGAAGAGGTCTCAAAGACTGTCAGAGCCCAACAGCAGCCAACCTCAGCCCCGGCCCCACAGCCACTGCTCCAGCCTCCTCCAGCAGCCCCAGCCTCCCAGTCAGCACCAGCCTTCCCGGTGAGCACCTTCATTGCACCTCAGCCTGTGCCGGTGGGTGTGGTACCGCCCATGCAGCCAGCATTTATTCCAGCTCAGCCCTATGCCGTAGCAAACGGGATGACCTATGCAGCCCCAAGCGTCCCGGTGGTTGGAATCACACCTTCCCAGATGGTAGCCAACGTCTTTGGTACTGCCAGCCACACTCCAGCGGCGCACCCGCATCAGTCCCCCAGTCTGGCGAAGCAGCAGCCGGTCCCTCAGTACGACGGCAGCAGCAGCGCCACCGCCAGCCCCTTCTTCCACCCGCCCGCGCAGCACAACGGCTCCGCCGCCTTCAACGGCGTGGAGGGGGGCAAATGGGCTGCTGAGGACAAGCATTCGCAGCCCCCCGCGCCCGCCCCGCAGGTCGACCCCTTCGAGGCCCAGTGGGCGGCTCTGGAGGGCAAGGCAAAGCAGCGCACCAACCCCTCCCCCACCAACCCCTTCTCCAGTGACCTACAGAAGACGTTCGAGATTGAACTTTAAGCGGTCCTGTGGGGGGTGGATAAATTGTACATTAGGATAGAGGGATAAAGGGAGCAGAGGGGACTGTTTCTGATCAGTTTGCTTTGATAATCCCAAAGGTCCCTTCAAACAAAAATGGGTTAGAAAGAGGGAGCAATTATGGGGAGGTTGGAAACACACAGAGAATTTAATGTGCAGTTCTTAAAAGAAATCCTGGAGCCACCCCAGTCTGCATTCCCTCCTCACTTGGAAAGCTGGAAGTCAAATGGAGCAAAGAAAGGCACCCAGTCCCAAAGCCTGTTCTGCAGAAACATCAATCATCTCACAGAAAGGAAGGCAGATGTTTGTACCTGTGTCCTCCTGATGCCCTGCAAGTCCTGGATGTTCCCCCTCAGGGAAGAATTGGGTAGGGTGGGGGGTGGATATGGGTGGGATGTTGTCACCTTAGCAAAAGCTAGGTTTGTGGAAAAAGTTGAGCTTCCATTTTGAGTAACAAAGTGAATATTATATGTAAAGAATAAAGTAAAGCCAAAATCTTTATTTTTATGCATTTAGAATATTTTAAATAGTTGGATATTAAAAGCTGTATGAGTTGTAAGTAATCTTGCCAAAGGTTAAAAAAAAAGGGGGTTGGATGTAAGAAATTGTACATAAGATTGATTTATCACTGATTCTTATTGTAAGTAATATTGGGGGGGTGGAAAAAGGGGCTCTAGCTTGTTCTTGTATCTGTTCATTGTAAGTAGCATATTGCAACAACAATCACAACCAATAAGTCATTATATCGTAGTTTTAAATAAAGAAAATTAAAGAACAGTATTGTCATGGTTTGAAAACCATGGGGAGAATTTACTGTTTTTTATTGGAATCAACCTACATATTCTATATAGTACGGATTTTTTTCCTTTCATATATTGCTGCAGTTTCTTTGTCTTAATCTATTGGTTCTAACACTACTGTGACAACTTACCGTCATCATATCTACATCCTGGGGTTCCCTGGGAAACCATTTTATGTTTGTCTGTCAATAGTTCTTAGAGGTTTTTAACTTTGGTTTTATTTTTTTCCCACTGATTTGTGAAACCTTGTGGTTAAGGCTGCAGCTGGTCCAGGTTCTGCCTCTGGTGACTTGTGAAAACCATCTCATTTTAACTTTACTTTTAAACTTTGGCCTTACAAGCAAATGTAAGTTATATATATTTGTACTGATGATTTATAATCTGCTTTAACAGAAATAAATGTTGGTGGTAGAAGCACTGTCTGCGAGAGCTTTATTTCCCACCCCAATTCAGTTTCAGCATATGCCCTTCTGGGTAACTTCTGCCTTGTAAAGGTGAATGTGGATGAGCCCTGCTGGCCAAACTAGCAGCTTAAGAATAGTACCTTAACAGCTCTCGTTTTCTGCAACCAGTGAGGTTGCCTTGAACTTCAAGACTGAATTTCAAAATATCCTTGTGATGCATAAACACTTAAAGCTCTAAAATAGAGGCCTTTACTGAAAACATCAGATTCTTGGTTTGCATGGCTGTATTTTCTATCACTGAATATTTACAAAGAGACAAAGATGAGGACAGAAACGTTCAGTAAGGTTAAAAAGGAAAACTTTCTTTCCCCTACTAAGAGGAGCCCTAGGAGATGATGTATTTTCACTTCTTTTCTGTTCTTCCAGTGAGCTGATATCTACCCTGTTGGTGTGACTGGTTTTTACTGCATTCTTACAGGCACCACGTCAGTTTAGCCAAAAGGGACAAAGTCAGACTCCCTAACCCAAAGGGGAAGAAACGCTCCCTTTGTTGGCCCTAGGATTTGAGCTTGCCAGCAGTTTCCATTTCCAGACAAGTACAGTGAGTCTTACAATGACAGTCTAGAGCTACAACTTATTACAACAGATTCTTACCTGTGCTCAGTATGATGTGAATAGTAATGCAAACACTCCCTGTGGGATTCTAGTTGATGCCAGTGCTTTTTTCAGCTTTCAAAAAGCAAACAAGTATTTACAGACCTTTATAGTAGGAAAGAAAGCCGTTTGTTATGCATCTTTCACAGAAAGGGCCCCAAGATCAAGCTGAAAATAGCCCAGTATAGCTACACCCTTCTCCTGCCCTGGAGATAAGCACTTCCTACAACCCATTGTTTAGGGAAGAAAACGAACATCTTGAGTCTCACATTAAAAAAGTAAACCTTGGGTAGGTGATTCAGTGGTACTACAGAGAAGAGAAGCTGATCTTGTCAGAAGAAATGTAAAGATCCTTTAGTTACCTTGATGGCATGGATTTGCAGCAGGGAACTGCATGCCTGTCAATCCCACCCTTAGGGCAACAGCTGAGCAGCTGAAAGGAGGTCAGAATAAACTCTCCACCGGCCAAAGCACTCCCAGCGTTAAAGTCCTGCCCAGCAGGAGGCAGGGGGCTGTTACAGCCCTCATGGATCTGGAGAAAGCACTTCCTGGCCCCATCTTATATAACCATCGAGTTTAAATGACAGCTGACTACACAGAATATTTAAATATTCTAAAAATAGAGCCTCTGACATAGTAGAAAGGGATTTTATAGAATTGGCTACTTTCTCTGAGAAAAATGGTCTGATACATCCAATCCCCTTCTAACCATGCTCCAGAGCAGGGTGGCAGACCCTGACTACCCCTCAATGCCACATATGGACAGAGAGGGCTTCAATGTGACTGGAATTTACAGAGTCTCTGATTAGTCCCTGGTCTCAAAAGGCAAAACTCGTACTACATACTAAAATGGTAAAATATCCTAAACACAGAGACACAGACAAAAAGATGGTCTGAGATGTTAAATGCAACAATATGTACAAACGCAAGTGGAGGTTTTCAGGACCATCTCACTGTTCTTAAATATCCAATGATTTCCACTTCAAACCTTATACTGTAATGCCTGCCCTGCATTCCAGCAGAGGAAATTTTCCCTAATCAATTTAAAGGGTCTTAAATGCAAAATAAGTATTTTTGTCTTTCCTAGCAAACAGAATCTACCAGACCACGGACGGACCCAGCCCCAGATAGCTGTGTGACTGTCACCTCTCTCTCCTGTGCTGGATTGCTTCTAGACTTCAGTTTGTTCACATCCTAAAGCAGTGTGTCCAGTCCTGAACCACACCTATGCTGATGCGAGTGCAGTCATTAGGTCAGTGATTCTTATTTTTAGGTTCCTCTGAACTGGCTTACTGGGTTTAGAGCACAAACCAGCTCCAGGCTGCCAGCCCTGGCAATTTACACCTGTGTATTGCTGCTGCCCTGATGGGTCCTGAGTCAGGACTGAAGGAGAGGAGAGTGGTGTGAACACAGTCCTGAATTAGCTGCATTTCTTAGAAGCCTTAAAGTAACACAAGTAGAAGACAAAAGTGAAAAAAAACCCCAATCCTCCATCCTCCCAACCAAAATAACAACATCTACACACCAGTTTATAGCTACTTCTATGCAAATAATACATGGGTAATGGTGCTAATAATTATGATCAACCCATCCAAGTCTAGAATGAGGGAGAAGGGGACTATGAGGGCTGATGCTAGGGTAGAACAATAGTGTGGAGGCTGTAAAAGAATCTTTTTGCTCAGAAGCAATTCCATTTTGAGATACTGAAGGTACCAAAGGGTCTTTCCTGGTTTAACATGATATAATCTGCCACTCTGTGCTGGTCTTGAAATGAAGGATGCTTTTCAGCTACAGCTGCTCTGCATCTGGAAGTCCTAACTTGTTCGTCCACAGCAGCAGGCATCAGCCCAGGCGCCATGCAGAGCCAGGCTTTCCTGGATTCAACAGACTAGAGCAGATCCTTGGGAGGTTTATTCTGGCAAGTGAATTGCCCCTGCGTAGGTATTTCCCTGTGTTTATTATTAGCCCCTGCCCAAACTCAGCACAACATCAGAACAGCACAGTTCTGGCTCAGGGGAAAAAAATTACCTGCTGAGCCTTCCTAGAATGAGTGCTATTTAAACTGCAGCATCTCAGAACAGGTAACAGTGTTGGTATATTCATCTAAATTACCCCCAACATTCAGGAAGGGCTAAAAGTAGTTTTCTATTTTGTCTTAAGCTTTCTGTGAAGCATTGCTTCTGCATTTCACTCCAAAGCTGATAGCAGTCAAGTAGAAACCAAACTGACCCTACCAGAAATTTGTCTGAGGTCTGCTGGGAATAAAATAGCTACAGTAACATGACATTACAGCTGCATCCCTAGAGCCAGCAATCTCCTAGGACCCAAACACTAATTTTATATGCATCAAGCTGTTTCTTATGGCCAGAGTCCTTTGCATTTAGATGGAAAGTGCTCCACAGGAGCACTTGTTCAGCAATGCTCATTGGAGGAACAAATGTTCATCACTCATTAGGGCTTTGCTTGGAATGGTTCAGGCCCATCTTCAAACACTTCAGAGATTATGTTTTTAAGAGCACTTCTCTCTCTTGCTTGTAGGAAGAATTGGTCTCTACCTCCTTCATGCTGGTCATCTGCCTTCTCTAGTCACATCATCCTTGCATCATCTGGTTCTGTGAATGACAGCAACTACCCCTAAGAGATGGATTAGGTACAGCAAGGCATACAGGGGGTACAAGGAGTTTACAATAAACCTGAGGGTGGTGGGTCTCCCACCTTTGAACATTTACACCCATTACACGCTGTTCAATTCACCCTCTTCAGCTTTCCAGCAGGGTGGAGTTCCTAGAACAGTCCCACGCAGTAAAAGAACAGAGTTGAGACCTCCAGTCTTGTCATGGGTCACCACGGCCGTGGCTGTCACCCGCGGGGGTGTGGGGGGCTGCCCTGCGGGCGGTGGCGAGCGCAGCTGGCGCAGCAGAAGCTGGAATAGTACTCATTGCCACAGAGCTGGGCCTGCAGGATCAGGTCACAGTTGGCAAGGTGGGGCTGGTCCACGCACTCTCTGCTCAGGTCCACAACATGATTCGCAGTAGCTGCAGCCAAGCAAAAGGTGAACCAGCTGTAAATCTACCCTCTGATTGCTATTCCCTCCCAAAAGACACAGCACGCTCCTGCTTCCTCCACCCCACCAGTTCTAAATTTAGTCCAACACCAAGAAGGAGATGACGAGTTTCAAGATGAAACAGACACCTCTGGTGAGATAGAGGAGGAGAATGCAGTTTCCAGGGAGAGGAGAGACTACTCTACCTACCCTCTATGTAGACAGCTGGATGGTGTCCGAAGTCCAACTACAAATCATGCAACCAACTATTTGGTCAACCAACTATGGCATTTTAGCCTCAGGAAGTTAATTAGGCTCCCAATGCCCTGGTCAGGAGTTGTTTCCAGCATCCTGCTTTTCTGTCCATGGAAAGCAGGGCTCCTGAGGTAGCACGACCCAGAGGCTCCTGTTGCTCCCCAAAGCCCGAGGCTGGTGCTGGACTGGGGCACACAATGGGTGCGATAGCGGCCGAGGGCCGGGCACTGTGCCGGGGGAAGCAGGATGGCCAGGCTGTACTCACTGCTGGGCCTGCTCCTCAGCACCTTCACCTCCGTGCTGGCACTGACAGAGCTGCTGCTGCTGCTGCTGTAGGCGCTGCACGTGTAGGATCCCTCGTCAGCCTCCTGGACGTTGCTTATAGTCAGGCTTCCATCATGGGAGAGGTGGGTGTGGTGGCCATCCCCCCACATGGGAACTCCATTCCTGTGGTGAAAAACAAAATGTTTCACTGTTGCCACCCATGGGGGCTAAAGGAGCTTCCTGTGCTCTTTGGAAAATGATGTTCTGTGAAACGGGTGAATTTTCACAAGTTCAGCAGGAAGGAAGAAATCTTTTGCACAACCTGGCCCTACAATTGGGTGGTAACGTGAGCCTGAGCGAGTCTGCATCTGCTGCCCAGTGTCTGCGTGGGAGGTAGCTGTGTCTGTGTGCTCTGTGCTAGCAGAGCCCTTTCCGCTAGCACACATTCTTGAGGTCTGAGGAGCTAAGAAAAAATCCAATGTGCCTTTCCCTCTCTCCAGGTTGTGGTCTGGCAGTACTTGTTTGGCTGGCATTGATAGCAGCACATATTGCTTGATGAGCATATGGGGTAGTGAACAATGTGCCCTCTCTCCTCTCCCTTTAAAAGTTTGTTTAAAAAAAACAGCAAGATTGTGTCTGTTCAGTTCCTCCTGGAATAATCTGTGCCCAGCAGGAAAACTGCCTGAATTATGAAGTCCTAGTTACCAACAAAATGAAATCTGTTTTGCCGAAAAGGGCTTCATTCCAGCTCTGAAACATGCATCATTTTGTCAGCTCAAATACCAAACTGAAGCATGGAAGAAAAGCTCTCTGTGTAAGATGGCCCGCTTCAGTCCTAACCCTTGGAATTTCAACACCTACCAGTCCATCTCTCTGGATAGTTTGTAAGAAGGCTCCAAAGCAGAACTGATTATTTTCAAACAGGAAAAACAACCCTCACCAAACACTTGCACAAATTCAGTTTCCCGATAAACTATCAAGACAAGAGGACACAGCTTTTCACTTTAAAACACGTCTAAATCTCCTTTGCTCCCACTTGACAGTAAATGGAGAGAACTGTTGCAACAGGAAGCTGGGAGAAGAGGGCCTATAATGTCTGTCAGGATTAGGCAGAGAGGGTTTTTCAAAAAGCAACTAAAGATTTTCCTGATTACTCATTTTACTTCTTGTTATTTTCATGTCACTAGTTTTCCAGCACAAAGCCCTTCCGAACTCCATGAAATCTTAGTTTAACATCTGCTTTCCTCCTTGTTTGGCTGGAACATGAACTTGATGAGCCCCACACCCCACAGGGATCTTGCCCAGGATTTTTGAGTAACATCCCAGTTGTTTTAAGATAAAAGGGTGGGTGATACTAGTTGGGGCTGATAACAGTGGTCTCTGCCATACCTGGCAGGCACCCTTCATTAATACTTGGAGGGTAAATGATGAGGTTTGGGAAGAGAAGGAAAGGGAAGGTCCGTCTCATTTTTGCTCACCTTGACCACCTTATATTCACATTGTTGCCAGTCACTGTACAATGAAGGTGAGCAGTCCCTCCCTCAGGTACCGTGATGCTTGGCAGAAGACCAGTGATCCTCAGCTCTCCTAGACCAGAAGGGAAATCATCACTAGCAGGAAGACAATGCCGTGCTCCCCCTGGGAGCAGGAGCATTCCCTCATGGGAAAAGTCCTGCACATCCCATGATGAGCTACAAGCCCCTGGGCCTTGAAACAGCACGTTTGAGGCTGTGCCATTGCTGCTTTGGGGAATGTGGATTTCCTAGGACTTTGGCCCAAGAAAGGACAAGTAGCAGAGGCCTCAAAGAGCTTTTTCCTCCAGCTGGACACATGCATGTCACATGCACAGAAGAATAATCTCCTTAGTTTCTCTTGCTCTTATATTCATTCCATAGCAGTGTCTCAGAAACAAGGTCCTAAGAGTCACTCTTACTGTGCCATCAATCCCTTTTCCCTGCTACTTGGAGCACCATGATACACTGGACACATGCAGATGACCATTGGGTAAAACAACTCACTCTTCCCTTGCCCTGGAGATGCCTGTTAAACATTAGGTGTGAAGCAAAGAGGCATGGCCAGAGAAGGAACCCACGCTGTCCCTGCACAGCCTTCCCTGCTTCCCACTCCTGTGCCGTGCGTGCTGCCACCCATCCGGTACCTAGAGGTCGGAGCAGGACGTGGCGCTGGTCCCGGTCACGTCCGTTGGAGGCGATGCAGGTGAAGAAGCCGATGTCTTCAGAGCTGACCCGGCTGATCACCAGGGCCCCGTCCGACTGCTGCCTGTGCCTGGGGAACAAACCCAGAATGTCCCTCAGCCTGTGCTTGGGGCAGGATGGGACTCCAGCCAGCAGAGATGAAGCTAAGCCTCGTGCACAACTTTGTAATACCACTGAGCAAAGGTTTAGCAACTCAAATGCTGCAGGGGTTGTAATGCAACCCTTAGTCCTCAAATCCCAGCACTGATGCTGTAGACTCTGGAAAAACTTGCTGCTAGAGCAGATTTCTGGGAGCAGAGTGAGGGGAGAGCAGCACCAGTAGCTGTGTAAGTTTGCTGCTGATGCTCTGATCTCTTTCTGCTGTGACCCTCTGCCCTTGCTCACTGACCAGCTGGTTTTGGGCAAATTTGCTTGCCATGTGTTCTTTTTCTGCTAACCTCGTAGCTGCATAAATTTGAGCCCTGGCTCACTTGTAGACCCTGTGTCACAGCTGTTCCCTCAAGGGGTCAACATTCAAACTTCCATCTGTGAGGGAGGACAGGGCAGGCCAGCAGTACAGCCTGGTCCTGATGGAAGAAGCTGGACAGCATAAAGCCAGACAGGCCCTTGCTGCATGGCCAACAGCTCTGTTCTCTCAGGGAGGAGACAGGGAAGGAAAAGCTAGGAGGAGGCTCTTCTCATGAAAGGCTGGAGCCACCTGGGAGCTCACCTGGGAGAGGAGAGGGGCTGCCCATCTTTCTGCCACTTGATGGTGAGAGCTGGTGATGCTTCCACTGTGCAGGGCAGTCTGACTCTCTCCCCAACATTGGCCTCCACTACTGTGGGCTCGCTCTTATCCATTTTCAACCTGCAAAGTTCACAAGCACAGCAAAAGATGTAGAAACTTCCTTGCTTAGCATTTGACCTTCAGCACAAGGCTTTTTTAATCACAAGCCTTATTTTTTGCCTCTAACAGCAAAGGGAGGTCTCTCCACTCCCGTCAGAGCCCTGATGCTTGCCATTATCAGCATTCACTCCCAACATTCAGAAAAGAGTGGCCTCTATGAAATCCTGCTCCAGTTCAGCACAGCTTGGTGCTGCACTCCCGTCAGCCAGCTTAACCCATTACAGACAGCAACCCTGGCTCTTACAGCAACCCTCTGGGTAACAGCTGAGGAAGCATTAACAATGAGGGCACATGGCAAACAGTACAAAGTCCTAAACGGGGCACCGAGCAAGCCTCCTCCTAGGTGCTTATCTGGCACACAAAAATGAGCCTTTTTAGGGTGTGAAGAGCCTATTGCAATCACCTGACTGCACACAAGGTCTGGGAGCTGGTCGTCCACTTCATGCAGCAGAAAGGTTGAGGACAGGTTCTCACAACACTCATCTCCTCATGTTCTTTGCTGTCTTATAACTCCAGCTAAACACTGTCTTAGAAGGGAACTAAACCATGATGTTCCCACAGTTAAATAAAATGTCATCTCCCCTACCCCCATTCTATGACCTGAATTCTTGGTTTCAAAATACAAAACCAAAGAGCCTTAATTCAATGTTCTTAATTCAGTGAATCACTTATTACTGCTTTTAGGCAGAAGCAGCTAAGGAGATTTCTGCAGAGTTCAGCAAATTGGCTGGCTTTTAGGTTGTAAACTCAAAAAAAGAGAGGGATCAGATCATGGCCCTATTTAATCTGGAATCCCAACATGCTGCATTTAAGGCAAAAATGATTTGTCCCCTTTTATTTCTGTGGGATCTAGAAGCAATAAAAAAACACACAAGAAGCTACAAAATACGCCAGTACACGGGGAGACAGTTTTTGGTCAAACTGGTTTGTTCACAAAATATTTAAAATTAATTAGTAGAGGCTGAAGTAACTTAAGTTTTTTTTCAATATACATTTATCTATTTTGTGCTAGTTAAGCAGCTCCTATTTGCTTTGCTTTTTTTCAGAATGGGTTTCTCTTTCTGCCTACACTAACGTGAACAGCTCAGGATGCTGCCCCGGTACTTCTTTTGTTTGAACCCAGCTCCTTTGCTGCCAACTTCCTGCGCATCTTTGCTCAGAGTACGCTTCTTTCAAGAGACCCCCGGGGAGGGCAGAAGACAGCTTGTGACTGGGATCTTCTCCCGTTCCCGTTGTCAGCAGTTCAGTACTGCTTGCTTCCCAACCGTGCCCTGGAACAGCTGACCCAGGACCTTTCCAGCCTTCAGCTTTTCTACATGAAGAGATGCCATATGGTTCATCAGCTGGGCACGGTGGACAAACTGTTGCTGTACGTGCACTTACCTGTACGTGAGCTGCTGATGCACAGAGGAGCCGGCTGCCTGCACAGCCTGCCTGCCTCTGGATAACCCTCGGTGCTGCTGATCTGCCTCGTGAAGGACCCGACCTCTCTCACCCTCTGCCAGAACAGCGCTCTGGTGCTCTATTCAAAACAAAATGCCATATGTGAATAAAATGTGACCTCTTGCATAGGGTTTCTGTGAGCTTGGGAGAGCTTGCTGAACTGGAGCCAAAGAGCCCTTCAGCCATCTGCTTTCTGGCTGAATAGTGCAGTAAACCTGCGCTGTCTACTAATAAGAGTCACAGACCTGCAGGCCAGCAATTTTAGACTCCTTTTTCTCCTCTGTCTGAGAATACATTGCAACATCCCTTAGGCCACAGTGCCTTCTGCCCCGTGTGCCATTGCTGTGACAAAGCACACTTCAGAGATTGAAGGCTACAGGGTGCCTTTCTGGCTCATCTTTTGAAACTAGTCTTTCATATTTTTTTGGTTTTGTTTCTGAAATAAGGCACATTTTTTAGAACAGAGAATAATTTGTTACCCAGCAGGACCTGTTTGGACAAAACACAAAACATAAATGCACCAGCAGTTATGTTTTGGATCAAGAGGCAGCTGATGGCTCTCAGGGAAGAAGACATACTCGCTGTGCTAGAAATGGGGCGGGTTACAGGCAAGCCATAACTCCAGTTATGGGGTGGCCCTGCAGGGGAGGAAGTATTTTAGGGCTAAGGCTTTATCACGAGGCAATGCCAAAAGAAGCCCTGCTGCCTCCACACTCCCTCTTGGCAGCAGAGGAAGTTTGCTCCTGCAGCTGGCTTTATTGAGTCTGTGGTCAGTAACTATTAATTGCCCTGAGCTCCCTCTCCGGTCCTGAGCAGAAGATAATTCACCTGTGATCTGTAGCTGAATCTGTCGGCTCGCCGCCCTCCCGTCAGAAGTGAGGCACGTGTAGGTCCCAGCGTCCTCGGGCTCGACGTGGCTGATGACCAGGGAGCTGTCGGACTGGTACGTGTGCCTGCAACACGTGCGGGGAGCGCTGCCGCTGCCTGGCCACCCACAGCAACCGGCCAGGGCACAGCGGCCCTGCGGCTGATGTTACGCAAACCATCCCCACGTAGTGCCCTCCCTGGCTCGGATAACGACAAAACCCTGCTGACCGCAGACAGCAGTCACAGGCCGGGGAAATAACTGCAGCAGAAAGGAGGTCAGGAACAGAGAGGAAAAACTGAGATGGGAAACAGGGAACTGCTTTCAGTAACCCTCTCTCATGAGGAGGCAAACTGCCCTTCTAGGGAGGAGCTTGAGTCCCCGCAGTCAACTGCAAACAGAGAAGTATGACTGGGCTTTTCTTAACCGTGATTTTCATAACACAAAGGGACTGACTGGCTCCAGACTCTTGCTGGAAACAGATTTCCCAGGAAAAACTGGTTTGAAAGTAGTTTAAAAACAATTGTGACAGATTTCCAGCTAGAGGAACTCTGGGTTATTAGGCTGCAAGTTTCACCCTCAGCTACTGGCTTAGTGCTGCTCCAAGAAGAACTCAAGAGAAGGAACATTTTTCTGCATCACTACCCACGACAGCTTCCATCAGTGCCTTCCATCAGTATTATGGGACAGCACTTGCTCCGCCCCATAACTCTAGCCAACACCTCATTACTGGTGCAAACTTTCTGTTTCTGCTATGCATGGAGCAGGTAGACAGTTCATGCCTTAGATGAATATGTGGGCTTCTTTATTTCTTAAGAAAAAAAACAAGTATGCTGGTTATAGCTGGTGTAGTGTTAATTTTCTTCACAGTAGCTGATATGTGGCTGTGTTTTGGATTTATGCTGAAAACAGTGTTAATGTTTTCACTACTGCTGAGAAGTGTTTACACCAAGTCAAAGCCTTTTCTGCTTCTCACCCCACCTGCCAGTGGGCTGCGGGTGCACAAGAAGCTGGGAGGGGACACAGCTGGGAGAGCTGACCTTGACAGACCACAGGGATATTCTGTACCATATGGCATCATGCTCAGCACATAAAGCTGGGGAAAGGAGGAGGAGTGGGGGGGAGTTCGGAGTGATGGTGTTCGTCTTCCCAAGTCACTGTTATGTGTGAGGGGGCCCTGCTCTTGTGGAGACGGCTGAGCACCTGCCTGCCCGTGGCAGTTGGTCAATGAATTCCTTGTTTTGCTTTGCTTGTACCCACAGCTTTTGTTTTATCTTTTTAACTGTCTCTATCGCAGTCCATGGGTTTTCTCAGTTTTACCCTTCTGTGTGGAGACGGCTGAGCACCTGCCTGCCCGTGGCAGTTGGTCAATGAATTCCTTGTTTTGCTTTGCTTGTACCCACAGCTTTTGTTTTATCTTTTTAACTGTCTCTATCGCAGTCCATGGGTTTTCTCAGTTTTACCCTTCTGATTCTCTCTCCCATCCCACCAGGGGTGAGTGAGCAGCTCTGTGGGGCTGAGTTGCCAGCTGGGGTGGCACCCTTTTTTGGATCTCGTATTTGGCACTCTGCCCAGCACGGAGCCCATCTGCTCTACAATGGAGGGAGCTGAGCTCACCTGTCAGAGGAGACCGGTCGGCCGTTCTTCATCCACTCCACTCTGGAGAGTGGGGACACGCCTGTCTTGCAGACCAGCTGGATGTTTTGTCCCGTAACTGCTGTCACAAGAGAGGGCTTGGCTTCCTCCAGGATTGTTCTGAAAAAGAAAGTGATTCCATTGGCACTTCTGCTGCCCTCCTCACCTCTGAGTCCTCTCATGTGACTCTACAACCACAAGGCAAAGCAGGGCCAGCTGCCCATTCAGCTCTGAGCAGATGCACTGGCTAACATGGGGAGCCCTCTCCTATGTGTCAAAGGCTGTTCTGGACAGACTGAATGCTACAATATCTCCTGGAAGAAAGCCCCGTAACCCCTCTCTTCTGAAGGAATGAGGTTCAGCTCAGCAGACAGACACAGATCCAGTGCAGACATGTTTAGATCTAGCTCTACACACACCTGATTTTCAGGGTAACACTGTCTGCATCTTGATCCAAACTTTGCATCTTGAGAGTCTTCCCTAGAACAACCCGTTGCTGCTCCACGCAGTGCTGAGATAAACGCTCTGATGTCAGAGAGTCAGCTAAATTTGTTGGTCAGAACAAGAAAAACACCTATGGATTCTCATTTACAGTGTAAGAAGGCCTCCCAGACAGAGACCCCAGGATTCTGCAGTCTTTTCACACATCATACGTCAGTGCTGTCAGGGACCAGGGAGTGTGCAAGGAAAGAGATGGTAGGTAATTCCAGGGCCTGAATAACAATGACTTGATTTACCTAGGGGCCACATGTGTACCTAACCCATCACATGGTATTCCCAGTTAGCTGGTCCCAGCCGGGACAACATTTTCTCTCCAAAGAAAGCTACACTGATGCTTCACAATGAGCTGGCAGAACAGGGGAAGGGGGTGGGTGGGTATCATCACCTGTGCAGAGCCTGTGCTGGGAACAAGCCTGCAGACTCCTGGTGCCCAAATCCCTCTGTCATGGAAGCATCTGCTCCGAAAGCTTCACGCCACTGCTTGCCTTCCCGGGGCAGCACCTGCTGGCCGCTGCTGCTCTGCCTGTCCGAGGGCCCAGGCACTGCTGTTTCCCAGGAGCGCAGCTGGCCCAGGCTGTCCAATCTGCTCCGCCGGGTGTCCCAGCGCTGGCTCTCCAGCACACCAGTCCTTGGCAAGGACTCTGGCAGCACGTCCCTTCTCCAGCTGTCCTGTCTGTGGCTGTATTGTGTGGGGTGTGAAGCCCCATAGGTTCTTCCTTCTTGGCTGTGTCTTGCAGTCTCTCTTGTGGGTGATTGCTGCTGACCCTGAGCATGTCCTGTATGAGAATTGGAGCCAATCTGCTGGTGTTGCAGGGCTCCTGTGCCAGGAGAGGGCTGGTGCTCCAGATGACTGACCCCCATAGAGCTGTGGCACACTCTCATGCACTCCTCCTCCGAGGCAAAGTTGTTTTTATTGCCCTCACAGCTGCCATACCAAAACCGGTTGCACTTGCCAACAACTCCCACAAAGTACCAGCGAGTGGTCCAGTTGGTGCAGGGGCCATGGGCACTGGGCAGCAGGCACATGACAGGGTATGCTACCAAAAAGAGTGGAACAGAGGGAGATGTGAGGGTCACAAAGCACAAAGGTCCAGGGGCTTCAAGCCACCTACCTAGATGACCTATCTGATGGCTCTGTGGGCAGAGGGAAGGTGGGAAAGTAGGACACCTGGGTGTCCTACCCAGCTGTGCTTTGAAACTGAGAAACTCCTCACATGTTTCTTTTTGCCTCAGTTTTGCCTCTGATGGAAGAACCATCCTCAGAGACATTTCTGAATTTAGATGCTAGACAGATGCTTTACAGCCTTGCTTGGAGAACTATGCAACTGCATGGCAGGCTCTGGGGCTTCCTCTCCTGCAAGGGACACATGGCTGCCATTTGCACATTTCCAGCCCACAAAGCAAGTGGCTTAAACCCAGCTGTGGAGAAGACTTGTGCATTACAGAATACCCCTACACTGATGTAAAGAGGAGCATGGCCCAAGGCGTCTACAAACCTAAAGCCCCAGGTATCACAGCCACACACTGACAAACACTGGATGCAGGGCTCTGGCTGCAAGGTGCTTTGTCAAGCTGTGGCTCAGCAGAGGGGATCCAGAGAGCCTTCCCCTTCCCCAAGGCTGCACCACAGGGATGGCTGCTGAGCAATCTCTGTGCTGCAGCAGGAGGGCAAGGCACTGCAGCAGCAATGTGCCTGCAGAGAGTATAGCTGAGCACTAAAGGAGCAGAGATGCTTTTGCCCAGCAGCTCTTATGTCCTCACAGCACAGCAGGCAGTGGATTAAACTTTGCTGGCTGAGGGCATCCATGCAGCTCTGAGCAGCCCCTCCTTCCCCATGTAGTTCTCATTCCTCCCTTGTCCACAGGCTGTCTGAAGGCTGAGCACCGCCCTGATTCCTCAGGAGAGCCCTACTCCTCCTAAACGTGAGTAATTAATTTGGAGTACTCCAGGCTGCATCAGAGGGTCTTCTCAGGGACAAACAGCTCCCAAGTAGTCCTGCAGACTGACAGGGATCACACAAACACACCTCTGTCCAACTATAAGCAGAGAACAATTTCTGCATCAGCTGACAGAGCTGTATCCTCAGGCTGCTTTTCCACACTCCTCCCAAGCTTCTGCTGCCCCAACCACCAGGTAGAATTTCTCTTTGGAGAGATAATTCACTGTTTCACAGAGAGCAGAGCCTCTATACAGGAAGCTTCTATATGCTACTGGACTCTTTCTGTGTTTCCAAACCAAGCAGGCAAAGCATCACTTACGGTAGTTGGGCCTATTGAGACATCCTTCCCCTCGAGGACCTGAGGCTGAGGCGATGTTGTCAAAACAGCAGCCGTACACGGAGCCACGGCACTCGCCTGAGGGGTGCTGCTGGGACAAGGCTTGGCTTGCCTTGGAGACAGGAATGGAAAGCCAAGAGTTATCCTCACACATGAGGACAGCAGCAAAGGCAAGGCACCGTGTGCAAGCTGTTGGCTGCACACGGCCAGCTGCTACAGGCACCAATGTTTTCTTGTTGCCTCCTAGAGGCTTTTGTGCTGGGAAGAGGTGGGAAACCTGGCTGCCAGCCACGGAGCCAGGGCTGCACTTCTCTGCAAGGCACACCTAAGCAGCCCAGCCCAGCCCAGGCCAGGCCAGTTCTTATTGCTAGCACCAACAAGCACTGCAAGCAATGGGAGGGATCAACTCCCCACCTTGAATTAATCTGCAGAGTTGACAAACAAAAGCAATTAACAGAAGCCATGTTTTTCCCATTTTTTTCCCTAGAAATTGGATAGCAATTTTCTGACCAACAGAAATTTGATTACTCAGGATTATTCAATCAGCTCTACATAGGATGGCCTTCTACTTCTCAGACATCTCTCTACCACCTGCTCTATACCCTGCTTATAGAGGATTGCAGGTGGATGCTCCAGACTGAATACGAGCAAGATGGGCCAAAGGGCTTGAGGTCATGGCTAGAGTATTGGCTCCTCGGCATTTTTGGCAGAGATGAAGCCCAACAGAATCCACAGTGTGAGTCAGCAGGGTCGAA
The DNA here is from genome assembly GCA_013398015.1 of Oreocharis arfaki. Lineage (NCBI taxonomy): Eukaryota > Metazoa > Chordata > Aves > Passeriformes > Paramythiidae > Oreocharis > Oreocharis arfaki. Next base: position 315,072 of record VZRR01005314.1, read on the forward strand.
TATGAAACTTCGTATCTGATAACTCCTAAAATGCGAAGAGCTTTTGTACTTACTGCTGGAGTGGTCACAGTGGGATGATTTTGTCTTGTTTGAATGTCACGGTAATATTGTGGGCATCCCATGTTGTTCGGACCCTGGGCAGCCGATAGTCCGTCAGGGCAGCAGCCGTACCTACCGACAGAAGGGCTGCAGTAATACCTGACCTGCCTGGCCAACAGGCATGGGCTACAAGTTTCAGGAAGCCCCAGGAAAGGCAGTGCCTCCCTGCTCAGGCCTGTCTACTTCCAGCTACCTGTTTTGGCGGCAGGTGCTGAGAGGGCAACCTCTCCCCAAAGGGCCTGAAGCAGGAGTGTGCCCATCTGGACAGCAGCCGTGTGGGCTCTGGTGGCAGTCCTGGGAGCCAGCCCCTGCAGGGGGGTCCTGAGAGAAGCTGAGCCGATGGGAACCTGGCAAGCGTGACGGGGGCTCCCAGCGGACAGGAAACAAGTTGATGCCGTGGTCTTTGGTGGATGGAATGTGCTGATTCCCTGAGGTACTACGGATCATGGTGTTCCCAGGGAGCATCCTTCCATCATCAGAATCTGGGGAGAGAACTCCTTGAAGTATGCAGGTGAGCATCAAAATCTGGACAACTTTCCTCCTCTCTGCTCTCTTTCACCTGCCCAAGGATACCTGGCAGGATTTTCTGCATCACCTCTAAGGGTGTCTTCTGGCCCACCCTTCCCGATCTGGCTGAGGTAATTGCTCATTGCCCTGACCATTCTTTCTGCCGTCCCATGAAAAACCACCTGTCATGTTGTTGTGGTCCCTTCTCATCATCCTTTCTTGTTTCTATGATCTGCTTTGGACATCAATTCTTCCAGCCAGCACTTAAGTCATGCTGACAGAACCTGGGATCCATATACTGTACAGAGTCTTCTGCATGGATAGATTCAAATACTGCTCACTATTGGTGTAAAAGAATCTAGAAAGAATTTTGACAAAGAATTTTGTCCCTGGCTCCTTGAATTTCCAGGAGCCCATGAAAAAAAAAAATGAAAGAAATGAAGAAAAGAACGCTCCCTCTCCCTACCACACCCCATTCCAAGTACCCCACCATCAAACCCCTAGATTAAAAAAATTCTTCCAAACCTGGGGCAGGGCTGTTTGGGTTGTAACGCGTCAGCAAGGACTGGCGAGTGACATCGTATCCCATAGTGTCCTGCATACTGGGGACCTCTGCAAAGAGAGACATACACAACATGAGTGCAGTTAGTCCAGCCCTCTGCTCTAATAACTGCAAATACATCCAGGAGTCAGCAGGAGACAAAAGCTGATGAAAATGTTCCTCTTGTGGAATAGCTGCTAAGCAGCAATTGGATTTGATTGGATTGTCAGGACAAGCAACCTACAACAGGCAGGCAGACAAAAATCAGCATTGCAGCTCTGACATGAAGAATAGACACGGACAAGAAGCAAAATGTTCTGAAGAGTTGTGACTCCTTTAGAGCCAGTCCACAGAGGGATGACAGTCGGCTGTAGTTTTTAGCTACTGAGCCTGCCCAAGTTACCTTCCTTCTGGACTGGGAGTCCTGGGATCAGTCTGCAGCACACACTGGATGAGCAATCATAGAATACTGGATTCAAAATGGACACACACCAATATTGTCCCCAAGCCCGTTGCATACATTTCAAACAGCACAGGTACTGGGACTCTGAAGATGCTTTGTGCACATAACCATGGCAAATCCACAGGATGGAGGCAGGCAGGCAAAAAGCTGAGAGCATAAGTTGCTGCAGAGCTGGGAATTTCTACTCCTAAGCAAAAGCATGTTGGGAAAAGAGCATGTTCAGCAATACCACTCACGCTGTGGCAGGTAGCAGGACTGTGTGTTGCAGCTACCCAGGGTGGCTGGTTTCTGTGGCTGAATGGCTTTGCATGTCTCAGGACTGTAGAATTTGGAGTCGCCGTCAGCACAGATGACCTGGCGTGTCCGGATGCCCGAATCGCAGCTCTTGGAACACTTGGGCACAGAGACAAGGCAGTGAGCAGGCAGCAAAGACTGAAGGCAGAAACCCCACAGACCAGAAGTGGGGAACAGCTGCATGATTAGCTGCAGGCTGAGCACAGCTTCCTCCACCAAGACAAAGCAAACAATATTTCAGCTGGAATCATCTGAACAATTAGAAAGCCATACTTTAAACCATTTTACCAGATGTTCCACCCAGCCCTGAAGCATTAGGCTCTGTGCCACACTCAGCCTGTAACATCCAGATGAGCTGCTGTTACCCACAGTGGTGTGTCAGGGAGCTGGAGAGAATCATTTCAGCCTGAAGGCCTAAAGGCACCTCAGTTCTCTGGGGATCCACCAGCTGTGAGTGAGTCAGTTCGCATTCAAGAACAACAAATTACAACTAGAAAGCAAATGAGTGGCTTTCTTGTAAGCAGCTAACTGGAGTTTGTCTCATTGGAAGCTGTGGATGAGAGGGAGCGAAGAGCAGCGGCTCAGAGGAGGGAATAGCATGAGGTGTCTGTGTAACCCACACGGCTCATGGCAAGCTCTCTAAACATTGGGAGAGTATTTCTCTCTGATTCAGAGAGGCAGATAGGAACTCTTCTGATATCAGAAAGTCAGGAAAAAGATCAGATTAAGATACGAAACTTCTCTAGCTGTAACTAAAACGTGGCCCACATCTCATGAAGAAGCAGATGTAACATGTTTTAGCTCAGAGCAAGCTGGTCTGGCTAGCACAGAAGTGGAAAAATGTGTTTGGAAGTCACCTGATGCATGGGATCTACCTGTATCTCTACCCCCCGACACTTTTCCCAGGTTGAACAGAGTCTGGCTTCCACCACAAAGACAAGATTAATACTTCTGAAGCACAATTTATCTGAATAGTTACAAAAATGCACTTTAAAGCATATCACCAAGTGCAATGACCAGTCCTGAAGCCTAGAGCTCTAAGGCACACTTGGCCAGAGAGCTTTTCTGCTGATCACAGTGATGGAGCAAAGAATTGGGAATAAGCAGCAAGAGTGGATTGTTTGAGCTTATTGGCTGCATTTTGCCACTGTCACTGAAACGATAATCTCCCCTCAGAAGGATTTATTTTTGTAGCAGCTGCATACAAAGCAGGCATCAGATTAACTGGAGCATTACTAGTGCCAGTTACAACACAACTGTGAGCCAAGGGGCTGGTAATGAAGCAGTACTTGCTCCCAGCCTCAGCCGGCGTGCAGACTGCACGGATCAAAGCTTGTTTGTGAGGAGCACAGCAATACAATCAGTAATTCCCGAGCCATGACAGTGAGGTGCTCACCAGACCCCAGTCTCCAACGTGCCAGCCGATTTCCTGGATGCAGTTCTCCTTAAGGCAGGGCTGGGTGGCCGATGGCTTTGGCTCCATTAGACAAGCGAAATCCTGAGCCTGAGAGCCCTGCTGCGTCCTGCAGGTTACAGTCCGGGTCTGAACTCCTTCCCCGCAGCTGGCCGAGCACTGCAGAAAGGGGCCCAACAATTACAAAGAAGCACCTGGTTTCCTCATGCAATTCCAAGCTCCCTGTCATTAGAGCAGAGCACCATTCTGAGACTGCCTGAAACAACCAGCTATCATTAAAATAATTTTCTGGAGTGGGAGTTAGCACAGTTGGTGTTTATGCTGTAGAGGAGACAATAAGGCATGGAAGCATGGGATAGGGTCTGGGAGATCTGGAGCTCACTGGATGATTTTGGCCTAGTCATATAATTACTCTTGATCTCTCCCCAAAGGAGAGGTGGAGGATGAATTTAGAAAAATATCAACACTGCAGAATACATTGAGAACAAAAAATGGTTGAAAATATCTGGAAACTCATGTTATTTACATCTGATTAAAATCAACGCAAGGTAATGAATTTTAGGGAAGGTAAAACATTAGGTTCTTATATTGCTTATGTCTTTTGCCTGAAGACTTTGTGCTCTATTTTTACCGCATGGACCTGTGACAACTTCTATACTAGTAACTAGTTTGTGACGTTTTCAATGCCCTCTTAAATTCGCAGCAGTGTTTCCTGGAATCCAACCTACTCCTACATGAATTACCAAGGTGTCTTACAGAGAGCATTAACTTGGGACAGTCTGAATCACTTCAGATGAGCTTCCCAGCTGAGTTTCAACCATTCATTTACCAGAGTAACCTTTTATCTCTGAGAGTAGCTGAAACACAGTCGCTTCTGAGAACCCCGGAATGAATCACTCAGGAACCAGTTTGTAAGAACATGACCCTTGGTGCCTTCCCCAAACAGCACCCTTGCTCCACAACCCCAAAGTCACACCTCACAGCTCACAAGGTGGGGGGAAAGAGGGGGTGGAAGGACTTTCCAGTCTAGGTGATCATGCCTTGAAGTTGCATTTTGTGCTGTTGCACAACTCAGACAGTCTAAGTACAACCACAAGATTGCAAGTCAAATGTTGCAAGCATGCATGTACTTCTTCTAAAAGAGGAAAATTCACTTGTACTTTAGGCACTGAGTAGACATTCCCTTTACTTTCTAAGCCCTTGGAATGTAAGATGCCTTCTAAAGCCTGTCTGGCTGCACTGAGCACACACAGTTTGAGTTGTTTCCACTCCTGCAGATATAAATGCACACAAGCATCAAAAATGCACCATGTGGCTGTGTTTGGAGAAGCAAACAGCAGGTCACCAGCGTTTTGAGAGTATCTTGTGGCTGTGATGGTGGTATTGCTGTCCTGGGCTGGTGATGCTGAGGCAGCAGAATGCACGGAAATAACCAGCACAGGCAGAAGCCATGAGCTCCTGTTTCACAGATGACGGTGTGCTACTGCACACTCTCAGTTGATGGACAGCAGCTCTCCTGCTCACCCTCTGCCTTCACCAGGCCTGGCTCAGTAACCAAGCCAGTGCCAGGTGTGGGGAGTCTGATAAAAACACAGCGGTGGGGAAAGGATTGGCAGAGCAGAGAAGAGAGAATATGCAATGAGAAGAGCAGAGGTGCAGGGGCATGCACAATTTTGAGGAACAGGAATGTGTTCATAGGAGGGCATCAGAGGGCTGCGGGGACAAGTTCTATACCTCTGCACACCACCTATCCAGGGACACACACTTTTTGTAGTCCCAGAATAGGAGCCTGGCTCTGTCTCCCCAGGCTTTGGCAGATCCTCCTGCAGTAGGTGCCGAGAGGCTGTTACCTGCCCAGGGGCACTGACCTCGGACCAGGGCCCCGTGCTCCAGCTGGCACACTGCCTGACGTTGCAGGGCTGGCTGCGGCGCGGCTGCTGGGCGAAGGCCATGCACTCGGCGTCATCCACCACCCCCTGCGAGCTCTGCCCATCAAAGGCCACGCAGTACACGGAGCGACTCTGGGTGCCCCCGCCACAGGTAGCAGAGCAGGATCCCCACTCTCCCGTTTTCCACCTGCAGGTCACAGAATCAACCAAAAAAAAAAAAAAAAAAAGAAAGCCCAGCCAAACTGCCTGGAGGCACAGAGGAGTCAGTGTCACATCCCTGTAGAAATCAAACAGGGATGATGCCCCTTTGCAGAACAGAATCAGAGGTGAGTTCCCATTTGACCAAGCATGCTCAGCTTAATTGGCAATGCAGAGCATTAGTCCCACTCCAGAGACATATCTCCAGCTACAAAACACTTGTTTCTCTGGAAATGCAGAGCTCTCCCAGAAGGGGAAGATCTCTCTACATGGGTTTTGGTCTCCTGATGTCTGCAAAAATGTTATGCCTGGAATAGAATATCAAAGAAAAAGAAAGAAAAAGCTCAAAGTAAACAATCCAGATCAGCTAAAAGAAAAGCTACCACAACAGCCTAAAAACCCACACTATACACTCCAGACATTATCAGAAACAGTAAAACCAAGTCCTCATTCTGCCCGCAAACCATGCCGCTCTCAGAAGTGTTTAACTTTTCAGTGATAGCCAGTAGAAAGCTGGTTTATTCCTCCCACCAGTCAAATTCCCTGACTGCAGCACACATACAAAAAGCCCACAAGAATGTAAATAGATTTTGTCCCATCTTTGGTTGCTGAAGCTGCTGCAGAAATGATACACCCTTGCTAACGAGGAATGACCGCAAAACAATCTGTTTAGATGCTAAAATCTCTGCCCGTGGCCACTCCAGCTTCCCAGAGCTAGCCAGGCAGCTGGAAGCACTGCTTTCATGGCCTGGCTGATATTTCATCTCCAAATCCAGCATGCAGTGCAGTCTAAAGGCACTGGTTGTGGAGCACCATGGGGATCTGCTTGCCAGCTGCTATGTCCCCTTGCATCCAGGTAAGCCCCAGCCAGGGAGTGGAGGCAGTTCATGTTTTCTCCCCCAGCATTCCAGCTACTTCCCTAGTCTGGCCCTTACCACCCCTTAACCGAGTTTCAGCCAGCCAATTCACATACACATCCTAACAGGAATTCCACAGTAGACTCTGCCATGGTCAGCTCCTAAACACACCCTTCTTTATTGCTAAAGATGCAAATGTCAACCCAAAATTGAATGGCCTTCACTATATAATGTTTCCTTTGGAAAGGGAACAAATATATTCGGTAGAAGCCATTTATAATGATGTGGTTGCAGGGCTTATAACAAAATAATTGATCAAATTTTTTCAAAAGCTCCGATGGGAATAACTCCTCCCAACAACTGTATTCTGCCTCCTGTAAAGCAAATGCACAGTTTTGGAAAGGCTGTATCAACCAGATGGGATCACCTACAGCTTCCTTCAATTGCGAGTCAAGACCCCTCTGACACTTTTTTCATTTGCTTTGTAAGACAAGGTCAACCATAAGGCTGGGCCCCTCATCAGAGGGCAAAAATTGCCAGTCCTAAGCTATTAGCAGCTTTCTGGAGGACAACTGTTTTGCTTTTGATACTTTTAACTTCTCATATCTCAGTGTACATTATTGTATCTGTCACATCCTTGTACTCATCACACCTTACAGGCTCTTTTCTGCCTGCTATAGGGCCCATGCCAAAGAAAAAAGAGCTTTTAAGAAACCCTAAGGTTTTCGCTATGGCATGCTGGCCAATGTCACAGTTGTCCAATGGATCATGCTCTCTTTTCATTTATGTTCTTTTATTTGTCTTGATAAGTAAATTTATTTTTAAAAAATCTTCCAGAACTTCTTTACCCTGATTCCAGAGAAACCATGAGAATAAGCAGCCAGAAGCTATGAAGAAATTGTCCCCTTCTCAGTCCCCTAAGAATCAAGTTACCAGAGGCACGTGCAGCCACCTAAGCAAAGCTGCCAGCCAGCACCCTCCACCACCATTTTCACTGGCAAGAACCAAAAGCAAAGCAACACCCACTTCTACCACCAGTGCCAAAGAGGAAAGCCCCCACGGACTTCAGCGGGCAACTAGGTGGAGAGCAGAAGAGAGCAGCTGCCTTCCTGTGCTTTCTGTAACTTCCTTCTCCTTGTTACCTCTTCATCTGAGAGCTCCGAGCACCGCTGTGACTCCAGGCTTGCGGCAGGTAGATGTAAGAAGTCCTTTATATATAGAACAAAGGTTTTAAAGAACTTAAAACAAGTAGCTACAGGCTAACATGTGTTCAGAAATGTTCCCAGGTGCCCTCTCATGCACACCAGCACTCTGAGAGGCCTCCACTGATACACAGATACACAGCTAATGCTCATGTTCCAGCTCTGGATGCGCATTAAGAGCCAAGTGAAACCAGCTGTAAGGGACAAGGTGGAAATGGCTGGGTGAAAGGGTTTGAAAATGCTGGAGAATGAAAAAACTCCAGGATTCATCCCTTTCTAGCAAAAATGACACTGGCAATGCAGAAATGACATAAAATGACACCAGCTCAGACCTTCTACTCTGTCTTTGTAGGCTCCAGCACAAGGTAAGAAAAGCCAGAGAATCTGTTTCATATCTCCTACATTGGCTAGACAACTGTCTTCTACAGTCCTATTTTGGAAGGCAAATTTAATTAGTCTATAAAACGAACACAGGATGTATTAAGCCCTTTCCTTGTGCATACAGAAATGCTCCTCACTGCATTATCATCCCCATCTTTTGTCTTTGGCTTTCTCTAAGAAGGGAAGTACCTCCTTGGAGAGAACCATGGTGGAGGGCAGAAGTGAGAGGGTCACTCTGTTTCTCAGTTCCAAAAGCACCTCAGGAAGAAATCAGAGCCCAGAAGAAGGAAAGAAATTGTACCGTTTTGTCTGGGGACAAGGCTGATGACCACACGTCCGATTATTGTCTGGTTGTGGTTTATTCCTGCACATATAGTCCGGATAAATTTCATTGTCTATGGTACAAAACACCAAGCGGGATTGGAAACCTAGAGGACAAGCAAGAGAGTATCTGATCAACACAAGCTACCCAGGACTAGTTGCAATGCACTGGGGTTAGCAAGACAAGTTTCTAAAGTCATGTAGAACCCATGCCTGCCCCAGCCATTCTGGAAAAGAGACAGGTGCAGTTCTCTGTCTCTCACTATATGGACAAGTGACGCCTTCCCACAGTATAGGATCCTGCTGGATCCTATAGGCCAAGGGAGACACTATAGTTCTGTGTAGCTGAGGGGAATTTTCCTGTTATATTATGGATCGGGACTCACAATGGAAGTGCCCTACCCGTCAGTTGCTCATGAAGGAGCCCTGCTGAATGTGTGCAATGTACAGCAGAACTGGGGGGGTCTCCTGTTAGACTTAAAAGGTCAGTCTTGTGAAGATATGGGAGTAAAACTTGCAACTCTCCATGCTTCCTACAGGGTTTGAGTGCCCAGGAAAAGACAATTTTAGCATCTACAATCTCAATATGGCAAAAGTTGCCAAAATGGCCATTAGCACAGAAGCCCAGAAGAGGCTGATAAGAACTCTATATACTAATCAGCTGAAGAAGGGCTTTTTGTTCGTTTGATTGAAGTTTTTTGGTCTGTTTTTCTTTTAAGCTTAAAATCCATAATGTTGCTCATGGAAGAATCTGTAAACTGAATATGATGGGGCACCCCAGGAGATCTGGCCGTCCTCTTGGAGAGAGGCAATGTTCCAGGATGTGGCAGAGGAGAATGATGTGATTCACTAATGTAGGCCAGGTCTCTTTGGAGAGGACCTCTCAAGTGGTTGAAAAGACTGCAAAGACCTCAAGCAAAACAAAACAAAGGCTATCTATGAAGATTCTTAACAGGTCCTAGTAATAAGTCTGAGGACTAGAGAATGGAAAACAAGACAGAACAAGGCATGGGGCATAATCCTGTTGTGACTATTGCATGGCCCTCCCTTGACAAAACCTTAGCAACACCCTGCAGATACTTGTGCTGCCTTCCAGCAGGAGACTGCTGGGAAGCTGCTGCAGAGGGCAGCACACTGTCACACTGCCTGCAGGTTGTGGATATAAACCCCACAACAGCCACCATGGATCAGATCCTTTCCCCTTACCTCCTCCACATTCGGAGCTGCACTCGCTCCAGGAACTGTAGCTCCAGCTGTAACCCGAGGCCTGTCCTTGCAGAGGCAGGTAATACTCATACTGCACCCCTGTGTTTGGCTCCTGGCTGATGAGCTGCAAAAGCATGGGAGGAAGTCAGGGAAATTACATTTTTCCTCTTCACAACATTTCCCCACCATGTCTGAGGGTTTGAGCTGACTTGCACCCCTCCCATTCAATTCAGCACTACTTCTCTGCACTGTATTTTCTCCTTGCCTTCTATCATAATCTGGAGAGCATTATTTTTCAGAGAAGGGAACATTCATCCCTCTCGGCTTTAGAAGATCCAGCTGCTCCTGGCACAGCAAGTACCTTTCCTGCTCTACAGCACAGGACAACAAGCAGTGTCCTGGAGCCTGTCCCCACCTCAACACCATTTGGTGCTGACTCTTGCCTCCCTTAAAGCCAGAGCCCAAAGGAAACCAACATCGAGCCTTGCACTGCTCATTTCCGGGCAATAGAACTAGAGCAGCAACAAGTGCTACTCCTGCAAGAAGACCCCCTTGCTCTAGGTTGAAGGCCCACAGCCCTGTAAGATTCCTGGGGGCCCCGTCACGTCTCCAGTTTTTCCCAAGCGGTGTCCACCAGCGCTCTCCCACCGCACAAGGGGATAGCAGAGTGTCAGCGGGGGAAGGCACAGCTGCTCACCTCAATGACAAGGGGTTCTGTGGTGGGACCCCGGGCATGGAGGAGCTCTGGGGCCACATCACCCTCTGAGCCACGGTCATAGTGCAGCACCGTGCTGGCCACCTGCAGCGCCCGGCTGAAGTCGATTGTCCAATGCCCATTCAGGTAATACTCGCCTCGCACATTCTTGACAGCTGGACAAACCCACATGCCAGAGAAAAAGGATCGTAAGAACTCCACAGGGTTGCTCCTGTTTCCACTCAATACTGTGTCACAAGGAAATGAGGGTGACCATCATCCTCCATCAATGCCGTCCTTCCCTCCCTGTATGGCTTTTTTAGCAGAAGCTGCTCCACATTCAAACAGTGGTTCTTGCCAGCTTTGCTGCAGATCAAGCACTTTTTTGCTGCACAGCCAAATGCCTCCAGCATATTCCTGCCCTGCCTCTGCATTCCCCACTGTTAGCTGCTGGGGCACAGCTGATGTCAGCCTTTGTCCTGCTTGCCATTAAGATGTGGGATTCACACTCCACTGCCTTTACACCACTATCTGGTTCATCAGATACCCTATTCAGAAAGCAAGATGTGTGCTGAATCCAGTTTTCTACAAAGGAAAACATCACCAGACTGATTTGTCCTAAGCACTGAGTGATGGAACACTCAGAAAGCAGAAGAGTATTTGCTTTCTCCACTGGAATTTCCTCAGCCCTGCCCAGAAGGCTAGGCAAAGCCTTTTCTCCCTCCTTTTCACTCTCTGCAGAATGACCAGAGTTTGAGGCTATACAAATACCCAGAAGAAATCTATGGGGAAAAGAAGCCCACCCCAAACTTCTATATGGCAGGAGTAAGTAGGGTTTGCATTTACCAAAAAACAGAAGTGGTAGCCAAATTTTGTTGTATCAGCTAGACTCCTTCCTTCCTTACAGGCAGGAAGGCTCAGTGTGGTTTGGGTATTTTTATTCCCCACCCAACAGCAAGATCTCCGCAAGAATAAAAATGAGGTAGGTGTAAAGCCCAGAGTTGTGCATCACTCACATTTCAAGGACACTCAATATGCAGATCCTGATATTCAGTTTTTCCCTCTGCCATATCAAGCCCTCAAGGTATATATACCAAACCCCATACCTGAAAACCAGATTTTAGCATAATGGCTGGAATCCAAATTGACTGACACACAGATTCTGACATCAATCATACCTAGGAAGTTCCTGCTGGGCATAACCTCCTTAATCTGGATGCTTGTGGCTCCCATAGGGATAATAAAGATTTGATTGTAACCTGAAAAAACAAAGGGGGATTATTCAATATCTGACTGTGGATGCCACACAGCACTCTTCTGTGCCAAAGATGCTCATGGTTGCCTGAACAACTAGATGAGCTTTTTGTTGGTGACATGAAGCATTTCCATTGTCACTTTAACTGCATGCTGAATAGCCTCACCCTACATTATCTACAGATCAGACCATGCGTCAAAAATCCCAATGACACCTCAGAAAAGACCATTTTCTACATCTTGAAATCTTTGGAATTTCAGCAAGAAGAGTTCAACACAGAGAGATATGACCACAAGTGCAGCTGACATCTTGAAATTTTTCAAAATTGGCCAAATGCAGAAGATGCTGTCCCATTTCTAGCCCTGCACGTGTCCTGCTGGGGCTATCAAGACACTGGACAGCCTCACGAAGGCGGTATATGGTGACGTTATTATGGTGCATTTATAGCACCTGCTGGAAAGGGAGCAGGGAAAGACATCAGCATCATGGCAAGTACTTCAGTATGGACACAGATGAAGGAAGTAATTCCCAGGATAAGGCCAACAGTACCTTTTCTGATGGTAAGGCCACACACCATACAGATATTTCAAGTGAACACCCAAGCATGCCTATAACAATCACGTGAGCAGATGTCCCCACCAGCCCCTTGTAGCAGCTGATTTTTGGTTTAACTCTCTCCTTCTCTAGCCTGCCCTCCCTCCTTCTCTAACCTGCCCAAACCCCCTAGGATCATCTGTACCTTTGGGGAGGCTGGCCACATCAAAAGTGCCCTTCACGCCATAGCAGGTGCTGCCATCTCCTCCACACTGCAGGCACTTGTCCTCCTTCTTGGCAGATTCCAGCATATTATCACAGCCAACGGCCTGTCAGAGCACAGGAGCATTAATAGGAATGAACTGTAATGACAGAGGAAAAAAAAAAGGCCAAATGCTGGACAGATCTATTGAGAAAGCCTGAATCTAGGGAGCCTGGAAAGCCAGGATAGGGCAGAGAAGGAGGTGACAGAAATGACAAAGCTGAAATCTACTGTTTCACATCCAGAGCCAGATAAATGCTGTCCACATGCTCCTCAGCACCTTGAAAGTGAATGATTTACCTTTTCTGATGCTATTATGAAAGGTCAAGTAGAACAAAGGGAGACAACGGAAAGACTGACAGACTCAGTGAGGAATGAAGGAAATAACAAGATGACTAACCTGACAAACTCCCTCTACACAGATATCCCGCTTGCCAGGTTCACAGGTAGTCCCATCTACCACTGCTTCCTTGTGCCTGTAGTAGAAGTTTTCTCCCTTGGGAATACAGTTTAACTCACACTTATTAGGTGCTGGCAGGAGAGAAAAAAGAAACATTATATAATAGTTTGATACTGCACCAGGAGCCTAGTTCTAGATTACAGGAGCAGAGACAGAGGGGTGGACTGATATTAAGTGGCAGATATTGAATGAATTTCTGGGTCACAAACTGCTGGAGGCTGGAAAAATACCCTGGTAAAGTCTCACTGTATGCATATATTTCCTCAAGGGACATTGGTCTAAGCGGATATTTGGTTATTCCTTAGTAGCACTGCTCTCCTACTCCCTTGGAGTACAGGGCTTTCTAGAATGAGAACAAATGTTGATACAGAACTGTTATTTTAACTATCAACAAAAACCCCTTTAAATCCATCTTAAAATCCCTCATAATTTGTTAGCCAGCTGTGAATGATACCATATCAAAGCTCAGAGCAAGGACCCCTGGTTCCCACACCTGCCTTCTAAGCTGGTTCCTCAAGAAAGCATGGGCTGATTGAAGAGATGTCGTATTTTCTGAAGCTCTCATTAATTATATACATTTGCTTCTCTTGTGCCCTGCTAATATTCTTTTGCCAATATTGGAAAATACAGCAGAACTTCTGCTCCTCTAATACTTCGGAACCTAACTGCAACCAGTTCCAGATTTCCTTGAGCAATGTTTCTGAAGGAATGGCTGTTACAAGAGACAAGTACGCATTGCTGCAATGCTGTCTCTTGGCCCCTGCATCCAGTGTCTTCAGGACAGCACTGCTTTGCTGCTGGAAAAAGGATTTTTTTCCATGCCAACTCCTGCCCCCTACTCCAACTAAGGAAGTACCCGGCAAGGATACTACAGTAAAAAACATTACAGTCACTATCAAAACATACTGTTGATTGTAGCGATGAAGTGTAAGCCCACCAATGTTTATCATTACCTCCATAATATGGAAGCCATTTATATTTCTTGCCTTGGAATTCTGTCCCATCAAACTCTGCACACTGCTCTGCCCGGAAATCCCGGGAGCCTTCTGGGCAGTTCTGTTTGGAAAAGAAAATGTTCGCATTGGACCATTGTAAAAAAAGAGGAAAATGGAGTGTACAATAAAAATTTGGGGTTTATTCTTATTTCTCCCATTTAAATTGGGGCATAATTTCAATATACTTTTGAAGGGGTACTGTTCATGAACTGCATCCACCAGTGACATCAGAGAAACAGAAACTAATAATCACATCTTCTTTCTGATGTTTGTGTGAGGAAACATGAGAAATAAGAATGATGTTTGTGTGGGGAAAAGAAGCAGCAGGCAAGAAAACCCAAAACCTGAGCACTATACCTGAACATTACATGACCGATAGCTTCGTGTTGGTCCAACACAGCTGGAAGGACCTTCTGTCCTGGAAGACAGAGAAAATACACGGAGCTCTCTGAAGAATACACAAGAAAAAAGTCATCTCATGGCAGATGTTACATATCACCTTCACACCGAGCATACCACCCTCACAGAGTTCCCTGAAACAGCAAAATAACTAAAGTGCACTTCTTCACCACTAAAGCAGGCTGGCATTTTCTAGTGGTATTTTATGCTGTGGTTTGTATTCTGGCGTGAATGAGACACCCACCATGAACAACTGCAGTACAGCTCTTCAGGGCCATGTTTCAACTAACTAATGGAAGCTGAGACTTTAGTCCACTGTCCACCAGCAAAGGGTCGAGGTGTCCATACAAGAAAGAGAAACGTGAGCAGCAGGAGGATAGTGTCCAATTCAGAATATCTTTGTTCATCGTCTATCTTGATTTTTTTTGGTGCACAATAGGCCCCTTACTAGGAAGAGCTAAACATGCCTACGGAAAGTGTGCAACACCCTTATTCCAGTCAAATGACCTCAGCTGAGAATTATAGAAAGTAACAATTATGGAGGAAATTGATCTAAAAAGCCAATCAATGCCTAACACCTCAGTGCTCCTAAAACGGAGAGACAGGCCTCCAGGGATTCTGGCAGGTATAAACCATAGTGGGCAGCCTTCAAAAGAGGTCTTTCTTTATTCTGTGTGGGAAGCAGCAGTGCTTCATAATTCTGGCTTCTTCTATTACAAAACCTTCTCTCATTTCTCTGAACAGAAAGAGGCTCTTTTTTCAGGATATTATTGAGACTCTGGCTTTTTTTTCCCTCCTTTGTTTTTTTTCCATCCAAAACAGGATCTCTAAGGTCCATCATTCCCAACAGGTGCAGTACCGGCCATCATCCTCATTAGGATGCAGCTAACCCAGCTGCAAATGAGGTGGCACAGTGCTAACTCTGCTTGAGCCAAATTCACTCTTCCGCTTCTTCTGGGGCAATTTGCCATCCTGGGAATCATAAACCTGAGGAAACCTCAGCACTGTCACCACCTCTCAGGAGAGAAAACAACTGTTCTGGCCTGTTCTCTATCTCCCTCAGGGCTTGCCACACAAGACCTGATTGAACAGCTGCTACCATGCCAATCCCCTGATTGCACAGCCTCAAATCTCACACAGAAACTGCTGTGCTCCATCAAAGTAGCCAAAGCAAGCACGTGTTGAAGAGGGCACTACTCAAAACAGCAGTGACAAGACTGAAACTGAGGTTCATCTCAAAGTGGACTCATTCCCCTGGGATCAAACACTGAGTAATTTTTTTTTCTGGATGTATTTTGGAACATAACTGCAGGAGCTCAGTACAGTACAACACATTTAAAGAAACGAAAAAAAAGAAGAAAAAAAAAAAGGTTAGCCCTCACCTTTGGGAATAGCAGCGCCGTTGCCGAAAGCTGACTCCACCGCCACAGCTCCGACTGCACTTGCCCCATTCACCCCAGCTCCCCCAGACATCAACCTGCCGTTTCATCCGGCGGCCCTGTAAATAAAACACCCCACAGACATAGCAAAAAGACATGGCAACACAGGAAAAGAGAAAAAAAAGGAAATGAAGCAGAGATCCTATGCGTTCTCTTGCAAAAAGGGCTTTCTTGCTGTGCTGTATTCCTGACATGAAAAGTGGCACAGAGTAATACATCAGAAAGATCAGGCCTCTAATACCTAGGAGTATTAGCTTCCTGAAGCCATATAGCACATCCAGCTTCATAATCTCTCTTAACTGCTACTGTTTGTCTATTCATAGAATCTCAGCACTTCTGAATAACGATCTAAGAGGATAAAATCTTCCTCTCAGCAAGGCAGCAAAGGCAAATCATTACTTCAGAGACTATGAGCACTGTCACTCCACACCAGATCAATAGAGCCACTTAAACCCAAATCCTTGGCTCTAAGTCCAGTACTTAAGAGAAGGCAGCAGAAAGAAAAGCCCCAGAACACACTTTTTACTGCAACAGAATTCCATATATGGACCTTTTTTCCCCTTACCCAACTGTGTCCAATGACGATATCAAGGTCTGGGCCATCATTAGCTACAGCCTTAATTAATTTTGTATTTAGAAAGTCAGATACTGACATTAAGAGAAACAACCATGATAATATAGACAAAAATTTACAAGTGTGATGGAACCAACCAAAACACATTGTCTTGGAAATACATGAAATATCATATTTTCAGGGAAAAAAGGCCTACTGCAGCTGATGGGATCCGCATACAGCAGGATGTGTGAGTAGTGGGAAGAATGGCAATATCCTAAGGAAAAAAAATAATATTTGCAAGATGCAGCAGGATTAATTCTGCTTGAAAAAAGAAGGTAAGTGCAGGGTTGCATGGTGAGTAACACAGTAAAAACAGGGTTTGCTGTGCAGCTGCACCTGTAGGGCAGTTTATGTATACAATTGTACAATGGAGAAGGCAGCGCATGCCATTTGGGCACTGAGACATTTGCGGTAGTGACGAGTGGAGGGGCAGAGAAAAAAAGGTAAAAAACTATTGTGATGTGATCTAATTCGCCTCCACACACAAACATCCAAGCCTCTGCTAGAAATAGGAGCTAGTCTAATAAATCATCCAGTGAGTCCAACTCAGGCAAGATGGATGGGTTAATCATCCCTTGTCATTTGGACAGGTTTTATAATTTTCCACGCACACTCCCTGCCTTACTGTATGTCCAAGTTACAGTCTTGTTTCTTTACTTCACCTTCTTTTAAGGAATAATTCCCTGCTGTTGGCAGAGCAACAGTCAGAAATACTAGCCAATCATATCTATGCATTTACTACCAAATTACCCACAAATATCTAGCTGCAGAGTCACCTCAAATTATTACCTATATTCCTCTAATGTGAAACACCTTCTTCCTAGCCCAGCTACTTACTTTTCTTCACACGAGCCCTGCGCAATTTTTTCTAATACCTCTGGTTCAGACTAACTCTGTTTGCCCTCACCCCATTCATTCAATGGCACTACCCAGGTTACAGCCACTTCTATATACCTCCTCTTGGCCAAGTCAACATCTCCCTGACCCTGTGCCAAACCCTTCTCCCATTCCTTCGTTCCAGATATTGAGCTCTCTGTTTGTCTTCTGCATTCTCATTTGCCTTTCTGGGCATAATCCCAACAATAGAGCTTTAGCTTTCAGCAAGATTTTTTCAGCAATCTTATTTTCCCAAGTTTTTCTTTCAGACACCTAATTCCTCCCCCTGTAATCCCTCCTCCCTTACCCTCAAAAGAATAAAATATGCTACCACTGTTTCTCAGCAGTCTTATTCCTCTGTATCAACTGACTGATTTAGGAGCAGTATTAGCTCACCCTGGAAACAAGGGACCTTTCAGTCAGCATAACGGAGAAGGAAACATGTAGATAAAAATCCAAAGGAAGAGCATTTGAAAGTCAGATTACTGGAAGGCAATTAGGATAGAAAACCCTTCCTTGACACACACACACCACCCTGATAAATATTCCAATATCTCTCCTCCAGAACTAGCATTATTTATTCCTTCTATAGAGAGTAAAATCTGCAGGGACTCTTTGTTGTAAGGCTTATGCATCCACAGAGTACAGGAACAATCATTTTTCTCAGTATCACTCCATTTATGTACACCCCGAAAAGAACATCAAATAAAAGAATCCTCCTGAAGCTGTACAGTGCCAGAGAAACATTTTAATAGGGGCCCAACTCTCATATTTGGAAATCTGTGTACGGTCCTCATTACTTCAGTAACTGCATTTGTGTATACAGGCAAATATAAAGCTGCATATTTATAATAAATAATAAATTATAATATTACATAACCTGATAACAGGACATTTTTAGATGCTGTCAGCCAGCTTCTGTTCCAAAAGCCTCTCTCTGCTTTCTTCAGACTCTGGAATGCTTTTATCTCATGTCAGACAGGACAACTAAATTCCATTCCCTCATGGATTTCAGAATGAAAAATCTACAATCTTCATCACTGTTACAAATTCATTTGGTTCTATTCTTCCCTTGCTTCAGCCTAACATGCGTACAAGAATGTAGTTTCTTTATCTGCATTAAGTACGTATTTTAATGTTTCAAAAGAAGTGAGAAAATGCATACAACTATCTTCCTTGACTTCTAAAAACTCCTGAAAGAGCAGTCAGTTAATGCCCAACTGCTCTGTCCAGTTTTATGGCCAGTTAAGACACCAGCAATGCACCCTTTCTGGGAGTACTGATATTGCCCATGACCCTGGCACTGCATGCTCTCAGGGCTCATTTGCATACAGCCTGCTGTGGTATAGAAGTTTAGAAGGCCAGGGATTTCATTTTTATGAACACTGCATTGCTTTCATCAGTTCCTAGACAGATGAACTGCTGATGTAGTTGCAGCATCTGCTGTTACCAGGCCAACTCTATCTGATCTCATCAGCAAGTAAAAAGCTATGCCTCTGAGTCATTAGACCTCCAGACCTCATCTGAAAAGACAATCCCAGTATGCATCACATGCAAACAAAAGAATTCTGGAAAAGTGTCCTAGATAGCTTATTATAAACCATGTAATGTTTATTTTTGTGTATGAAACATGCACTGGAACAGAAGCTATGAATGGGACTCGACTCAGAAAGACAGAAAATGCTGGCACTATGTAGGAACACTTTAAAAGGGGCCCTCGAAAAACTTTCCAGTCAGTTTGATGAGATGGATAGGGAACTGCATGGGAAGAGGACTGTGCTTCCCAGACAAATGCATTGCAGGCATGCAGTGATCCACAAAGCTCATATCACCAACTGTGGACAAGTGATTCAGTGGGAATAATTTCCTAGTGCTTTGTTGAAACTCAAATACTAGCAAGCTATCAAAGCAAATATCAATTTACTATACAGTCCCAAGTGAGCAGTGAAGTTCTGCAGCCACACGTCCAAACAACCTACATCGCAGGCAAGTTCTTACCCTTGCTCCTCGGGCACCTTTCAGGAGTCAGATATAGTCAACCTGAATTATTTTGTGGGGGATTTTTTTGTGCTGCTTTTCCAGACTGACAAGCAGCAACAAAACATCCTGTTACAGCACTCCAACAGCCGCTGCTCAAAGCACTTGGTTACTGATAACCGTGCTATGCCCGAGAGGTTCTGGACAAGGCCACTGCAACCTTTAGCCCAGCAGGTTGCATAGCTTTGGCCCATTGAGATGCAACTAAAGCATCATTTTGGACACTGAAATGTCGTTACTGTGACTTCCAGGGCAGCTTCACATGCTTGCTAGGTTCCACTGGGGTCAGATACAAATCTCAGTGCTGACAGGGAGAACATGGTGGGAAATAGAGGCTGACAACAAGGCCTCGTTCAGCTGTTACTCACTGAAAACAGATACTGCTCACAATGACAAAATGAGTAGTGTGCTGTTATGGTTATGTTATGTTATGTAGTGTTTCCATGGCTTAAAACTACAGTCAAAACCAGACTCTCTCTCTTTAACCTTTCTTAGTATTTTTGAAATAACACTGCATCATTTTATTTGATAAACATCTACTTTCTGGTGTTAATTGTTACTGAAATATGATTAATATTTATTTTGACATGCCCTGGACCATAGCCTCATTTAGGAAACACGTAGGAAACAAGGATGAAAACCAAACATTACAAAAGAAAATTATCACCACTATCACTTCTCTAATGATTTCATTGCCAAAGTCTTGGCAAGTAAGAAGTCTCCAGTGAAAAAATGCAGCTTTGTTAACTTTGAATAATAAGTGCTTAGGGAAAAGTTAATTGCTGAGAGAAAAGTTAATAATGGAAAGAGAAAAAGAAAGAAAATTGTCAAGGTGCCCCAAAGGTTGGCTGCTCCCTTTGGGCTAGGGGCCAGTAGTGGGATGCTCTCCCAGGACAGCACTGCAAGCCAGGGAGCAGCACAAGCCAGGGCTCGGCCTCAGCCCTAGGAATTGAGCACCTCCACCTGAAACCACGCTGGGAGATGGGAATGCAGCTGGGCCTGGCTCATGGGGGTCCATGGCTGGCCAGGCAGAGTTGTGCAGATCCTCACTGCAGCATCACTGGGGCAGGAGCCAGCAGTCCCAGGAGGCTACAAGGGGGTCCTGGTCAGTGGGCTGGGTGTGGAGAGTCCAGTCAGGGCCAGCAAAGCCTCGTAGTGTCCTCAGAGCCCTAACAAAAACAACCCACATGGAGTGTATCCTTAGATCACGTGCTCTTTGGGACATGAACCATTTCCTTCTCCTTTCCATATCCAGAAGAACTACCCAGTAACACAGTGATGACCACCAATAATGTATTTCCACACAGCTAAGCTCTGCATGACATGTGGTATCCAACCCTCAAACTTAATTGAAAGGGAGATGAAACATTCAGTATATCTTACACGTTTATAATTTAGATATCTGCTGCTATGCCAATATGCATTTTCAAGAGGACTCCATCTGCAACCGGCTAGGTTATTAGCCAAAAATGCTACCAAAAATAAGCTAATTAATCCAAACCACATCAGCAAAGCATTTTTTTTATAATTCTATCTTAACCATTGATCTTGGCTCAGACACAGCAGGCTTGCAAAGAGCTTTGAAGGTGAATAATGCCAAGTATCATTTTTATGAATAATGAATAAGCAATCAAAGAATTGTATTTGAGTAAAACTAGAAAAACAAGAATGAAAGTGAACAAGATGGTGACAGCAGGAAGTGAAAGACAAAGTGGTGCAGAAGAATAGGGTATCTTACTAAGACAAGCTGCTTTACGAAGACGAGGAAAAAAAATCCAGGCTTTGTTAGCTTTAATGGCTTGTGGCTCACACTCACTGTGTACATTTCCTTTCATCCCCCGCTCACCCTAGCCATGGCTCATTAGCATATCCCCTCTAACAAATCCAGTAAAATCCAGCAGTTCCCCGACACCTTCATTTTCTCAAAACACTTCAAATCCTCCTGATACCATTGAACCCACTCCCTCATGGTCCCTAGCTCTTTTCCACATTCCCTGTTCAACTCTTCAACACTCCTCACTGTGCTACCTCTCTCTAGGCTGTTCCACCCTACAGCTGGCTCCTTCCACACCCACTGATTTCCTGTCAGCTGGGCAGGATATGGTGCATGCCTGGTGCAGTGCACAGCCCGGGACATGCTGCCCCATGGGACTGTGCTGGCTTGCTGGGCAGCAGGTAGAGAAGGTACCAGTGACTTTTCAGAAGTGGAAAGACTTCCAGAAACTCTGGGTGCCCTGTAGATGATGAGGGAATTTAAAGAACTCTGAAAACATACAGCCGTTGCAGAGAAGTCAAATTAATTCTTGGAATCCTTGTGGAAGAAATAGAGCACATTCAGAAAACTCTACAAAGAGGATGATTGTGAGTAAACTTTATGACCCCAAACCTATCTGGAAAAGTGGACAAAACACACAGTATGAAGTCACCAGAAGTTGTTTATCCAAGAGGCCTAACAGGAACTCAAGGTTGAAATGGATAAACTGTTACATACTAGCAAACAACCCTCTCAGCTAAATCCACTTCAACATGTGATTATTGGAAAGTGGAAAATCTGAGACCAGTTTACAAAATGATCCCAGGGGAACCCATAGAACTGTACATTCACAGAGCGTAAAACTGACGTCAACTGATAAATTAATAGAAGTTATAACAAAGAACAGAACTAGCAGGCACCTGCATAAATACAGGATGTGTGGGGAAAAGTCAATACTACTTTTAAAGGCAAATCCTTCTAAGCATATTGCAGTTCTTCAATTCACAAACATGTCAACAAGGGTAACGTACCAGATAAACTCAGATTTCCAAAAAACTCTAAAAACAATCCTTCACCTAAAGCTTTGAAGGAAGTTAAGCAGTCAGAAGGACAGCTCTTCAAAGGATGATGAGCAGGTGGCCCAAAGACAAAACCACGCGTAAAATCTCCATCCACTGCAAGAACTGACATTAGCAGCAGAATTCCGTAAGGAACCTGAATGCCTCAACACATTTATTAGTTATGCCAAAACCACAGAAGTAGTGAAAGCAGATGATAAGAGTAACACAGGATAATAAAGGACAACAGAAACCCAGAGACATACTGCAAAGAACTATGGAAAAACATTATAGTGTAAGTGATTTGTCACTAAAATGACAGTGGAGATTTCATGTAGGCAACTGAAGTGATGCACAGGAGAAAACCCAAATTGCTATTATTTATTAATTATTAATCATTAATTAATATTAATAAATCATTACATGAGAGTGGATATTTAGCTCTCAAGAGTAGGATCTCACTGTTATGGCTTCAAGGAGGCATTGACCAAATCCAGGGGAGAGAAACAGAGACATCTCAAGCTCAAAGGGTTCATAAACTGAAAGTGTGTCGGGGGAAATTGTACTTGTCTATCTTTTAATGTTTTTTCTAGACACATTTTGGGACATAGCTGGAGACAAGATACAGGGCAAAACAAAGTGGTCGTACCCAGTACAATTAGCCTTGTACATGTTTTCTACCTTTCCCTCCTTAAGAATATTAGTAAAATCTCTTTCTTTGTCCTCACAGTAATTTTTACTGTTTCTGTATGACTTTAACTTTGATGTCCTTGTGCACCTTCTGCCCTTTGTGTCAAACCTGGTAAAGGAATCTGAAGGTTTATTCAATAGATTAACACCTTAAACAATAACAATGTTGATTTATTTAAAATAAATTAAAATCCAGCATTTCAACCTAGAAATGCAGATCCATAGAAAGAAATGGTGTTCATAGGAAATGTATTTGAATATCAATTTCAGCCAAGCCTCAAGCCAGCCTCCACTTTAAAAGACTGGCAGTACAGTCTGGGAGCAAATGTAAGTATTGGACATGATCTAACAGCTAATACCTAAAGATCATAAAAGGCGAAACAGTCACTGCTTTTTCAGAGCTGTCCCATCTGGGGGAGTTCAGGCAGCCCCACTATTCTTTTGGTGCCCAGACTGATCTAGCGCAGACCTGAGTTCCATCACTACAATCAGTCCTGACAGCTCCAGCTCTTGCAAGTGGGCCATCTCTTGCTATGGTTCAGCCTGATTGCATTAGCATCTGGTAAGGAATGGCCCACATGAAACAAATACCATTTCTCACTTCCCTACTAGAAACAAAATGGAGAATTACTACAGCAGAGTGCCTCGGTACTGCTGGATCTTCCTGCTTCCTCGTGATTTGGACAGATCCAGCATGTCCGGAAAACTGAACTTAAGTGGTGGCCAAGCAAAAGCTTCCCCTTTCATTCAGCATGGCTTCAAGAGGAACTATTGATTGCATGCAGGGGGTGGAGTCTAATGCTACAGAGAAATGTCAGCCTTCATGGTCTCAGGGTATTTCAGTCATACCCCTTCAAAAAATATCACCAAAATCTCCAAATTGGAGCTAGGCAGGTGAACAGATGAACTGAATATAATACATTCCATTTCTGTTTCTTTTAACATACAGTATGGTTTCTTATTAGATGTGAGATAGCAATCACTCATTTACGCATATTTCCATCTGAAAGAGAAAATACAGCAACTAACAAACTCTGCTTGATTTCTGGTCTCTCATCACTGATCTTCAAAGGTGGCCTAGAAAGCAAAACACTTACTCCCAAGTGATAATTGCCTCTTTTTTCCCCCGCTCTCTGTTCCTTTACACCTAACAAACATGTAATATCTTCCTTTGCTAACACTTCCACTCTACTCTGCAGGTCATCTTTTACCTTAGATGCCCAAATCACTAATAAAGTTTAACTTCAAGTCAGGGAAACTGTTTTCAAGCTGCATTTATTTCAGAAAGATCCTACTTCTCACTAAGAAAGGAAGAGGAATCCCAGTTCTTAATAGCTGCATTCTTTTTCTGATAATATCAAATTGGTTTAGCATAAAGTAACCTCTCCCAGTAAAGCTAGACCACATGGTTGATACTTCTAAGACCGAAGAAAAGAGAAAAATGAGCTAACCAAAAATCCATTCTCTTTATTTCAAGTGATAACTCTCTCTAGCTTTGAAGCAGGAGACAGCAATTACTGCTTTGCAGATAACATCCCTGCAACCAAAGGCACTACCAGAATTCTATAATTTAATTGCCGTGTTAGACTTTTCATAAGATGTACCACAATAGGCCTGATGACTTGAACCTATCAGCTCTTTCAGAAATACCTTCTACAAAGCACTTGAGTTACAGATGCTGACAGTTCTTAACAGAAGTATCTTTCATTTCTTGTACAGTGTTCAGAAGAGCATTTACTTACTGAAAATGCAGAAGGTGACATCGCTGTTAACATGAGAAGAAGGAACAAGTTCTTCATCTCTGCCTGTGGGAACAGAAAAATTACTCATCAGGATTGCTTGCTTCTTTGCTGCTAGTGGAAAAGCTACCACACCATGCAGTAAAAATGGAGGTGGAAGTAAAATCAAGGGGAGAGAAGAAAAGCAGTTTTATCACTACATTCCCCCAATAGATGAAGGCGTCTGCAAAGACTCAAATTACCCTGCACAGAAAGCCAGGATATAATTACTGAGAGTAAATATTTCCCTGAACTTTCCTCTGGTATTATGAGAACACCATCCCCAGGCACAGTGGAAGGAGCATGCTGTTGCATGTCTGCCCTCCCATCCCTTTACGTATACACCTGATAAAACACTTTAAGATTGCAATGACTTCAACCAACCCAGGGTAAAAAAATTCCACAATTAACATTTCTGTACCCTACATTCATCTTGTGTGGTTGTGCTTGTTTAAAATCCTACAATTCATCATGGACAGCCATAGCTAGATTCCACCATGAGCAGTTATATCCCCTCTGCAGAGCTAGAGAGGAGATCAGGTCATGTAGGCTGGTAAGGCAGCATACAGCTGTTCCTAAATTTGGGGCATTATGCACATATGGGACCACAATACTCTGTTGGTACATTCCCTGTTTCTACTTAATCCTTCCTCTTTTGAGTTGCAGCCCACACCAACCACCACCCACCAGCATTCACAGCTGTGACCAAAGACACTTCAGCCACTGCAGACTGACTCTTTCTCATCACCATTTCTCATGACCTTGTGACCAGCTAAGCCCAGGGAAAAAAAAAAAAAAAAGAGATGGACTAGATATCCCTAGCATAGTTTTATCTAGTTTGGGATTCTTTCTAACTTGGGAAAGGAAAGGTAAAAGGAGAAATTTTCCTTTCATAGTAAACAAAAGCATCAAGGAAGAAATGTTTATTTCATCAGTCCTTGTAACAACATCTGTTTGATATTAAAACTTCATATATAGCTCCTTTAGCCTGGACTATTAAATCCAGATAAAATACAGAATGTGCATCACTATTAACAATGATAACATTGATATGAAATCATTGTTGCATGAGGATATGACATCAGAACCAAGAAATAACCAAAACAAAACTTACTTGACCTGGTATTTGAGTATTTCCGGTTACTTTATGATGGGCAGCCATTTTTCTTATAGTCCTAGGCCTCAATGGACAGATCTTATTACAACTCTCCAAGTCCATAAATACCATGGATTTTAACACTCCCAACATTCACCATGGTAAGAATAAAAAGCTTATTTCTAAATACTTTCTCTTTCAGATGTAAAAGCTACTAAAAAAATTCAGTTGCATCAAATTCTGTGTGCAAATTTGCAATGAACAGGGGAAATAGAATTAGGAAAACAAGCACTGATAAACTTCTCTCTCTGAATACTGAGTGCCAATCATAAGATTCATAAGAAACTGAAGATATAGGAGCTTTTTAAATGAAAAGACTTTCATTAATTTTGGTTTAGTCATTTTTAGGAAACTGAGGGAAGACTATGTACCCTCTGTCACCCACATGTGCTACTACTACTCTTCCTATTCAAATCAAGGAAGAAACAACCTGGGAATACACTCCAGAAGAGGTAAAGAGCATTCTCTGTGCTGTAGAGGCCAATGACCAAATCAGGCTGGATCTGTGTCACAGCCCAACCAAGCATCATATCCTTTCTCAGGGGAAGCACAGACAAGAAGAGACTCTTTTGCTAGAAGATCCACAAACACAAACAGCCAAGTTCTCCTGAATGACCTTATAATGTGCCCACAGCATTAGGAAAGGGTACTGTGAAAACAGAATCTTCCTTGAATGGTGTTGGTATCAGAGGTAAATATTCGGTATCAGCTGCTATTCCTACTGCCCAGAGGAAAATAAAATCTCTTCTCCATCACTCCTCTTCTCACATATTCCATTTCCAGGAACCTCTCAGGTCCACAGATATGGCCTTGAAAACCTAAACCTTGTTCTGCTGCTAATGAACTGTTGCCAGCTCTTTCTACCATCTGAGCCAAGAGGCAGGCAGGGAGCTGGGACCAAACCACACAAGGCTCCTGGAGAAGAGGCTAGAGGAGCAGGTCACCAGGGCTAGCAGTGCTCCCATTCCCCAGGTAGTTAGTATCTTGGACAGTTTTAGCCAGATAGGACAAAAAGATTCTCTGAGGAGACAACTAGAGTCAGAACCCGATGTATGGGGCAACCTCACGCATCAAAGCAGCAAGAGGTTACAGCTCTGATGCTTGCTTGTACTTTCATGCCATTGCACTTGCATGGAAATTGCTATCATGTGTCCCAAGTTTAGCATTAAAATGTTTAGACCATCTAGCCCTATTAAAATAGTCAAGAGATTCCAGGAAGCATCAACAGAAGGAAGAACAAGGCTGTCTGTATCCTATGAAATTCCCCACTGAATACAAGAAAACAAATCTTGTATTTGATTATCTGAGCATCAACAAACTTGTTATTTTAAAATCCTCCTCAGATGTAGAATTCAGCACTGATTCCTTTCACCTTAGTTTCAGCAACAGCAGATGGGACTGAAGAATCTGTCTGAAACCTTACAAAAAGTGTCAAGTTCTGTTTCTGGATTTAATGGCCTGTAACTCCTTGTCGGACCCGGGGTACAGCAGCACATGTTTGTTCTGCTTGTTTGCCATTCTTCTCACTGCAGGCTGGGCATGTGGGGGAAGGAGTGAAAAGGACAGTGTTTTACACAGTGCTTTCACTTGTAACAACAGCAGCTGATGCTCCCTGAGCCTCCTGCCCTTCTCCAGTTTTCTTCAACCCTCCCCAGCGCCCTTTTCCCACTGTGTACTAGAACAGCATCTCCACCCCTCCTCCACCCAGAAACAGCAGCAGGGCCTGAGGGGAAATGGTGACTTTATGCTCAAGCTATGGAACAGCTGCTGGAAAGCTCACAAGGAGGAATTCCTGCCATAGTGCTAAAATACGAAGTTATCTCAGGGAGAGGGTTTATGAGTTCATGGTAAGCAAGGAGCAACCAGAATCTTTAGCTAGAAATAGAGGTATGCCCAGCTGAAACCTCTGCCCATACACCAGAAGAGATTCAAATTGTCTAGACAGTCACATCTGGCATTAACTGCTTGTGTGAGATGAATAAAAGGCTTGAAGCGGGGAGTGGTTCCAGCCATCTGTGAGCTTGGTCAAAAAGAATCGCCTTCAGAGTTCAGCTCTGGACTGTTTTCTATGGAAGATGCTGACCCAAGCTTCTCCAAACACTGCAGAAGTTCAAACTGGAATCTAACTTTAGCAGCTTGGAAACCTTCTGTTCCAAAACAGGAGGATGAGAGGACCACAGAGGAGATAGCTGGAATTTCCTAAATGAACAGAACACAAGAGCTCCACTACCACTGGAAACTGAGATAAGCACCCTTATTTCAGGGCTTTACATTGAACCCACATAGGAAAGAAGCTTTTGCCTTTACAAACAGAAGTTCTAGAAAAGACATATGGACAGACGTGGAGACTTCTGTACAGTGGACCCAGCAGTGAGCTGCTGTAAAAATATTTTCTTTAGTCAGAAACTCTTATCTGGGGCCAGGCACATTTAACAAGATCAGTCAAATCTTCATGAAGATCAGGAGTATGTTTTAGAATCAAGGATAGTTTTAATGACTCCTGTATTTACTTCATGTGTGTAAATACTGCCTTCCAATGCACAAATAAGATTGCTTACTTAAACTTGGACACTCTTCCAAACAACCTCTTAACATCCATGTCCGTGGGGAAACAAGACTTACATTGCCTGTATATATATATATATGTACAACAACAACTTTGAAAAAACAACTTTTAATCAGTTGTCTAATTTCAGGGTCTCAAAAGCAATAAAGTTACATTTTGAGGGAAAAGATACTGGACCAGGATGAAGAGATGTGTTAAACTTTTAATCCATTTAGATGATGACTTTTTCTTTTCAACAGGAAGGAAATCCAAACTTAAAAGTAATGTTATGAGTAACTCAGCCTTGTGTAAGCAAGAACTTAAGCTGTTTAGGCACTACAGAATCAGATCACAAAGTCAGAATGAAACAAGTTTCATGAGGTCCATTGCTCACACATTTATCAGGTTTTCTCTGTTCTTTTTGAAAATAATTGGACAGCCAATGTTACGTGGTTCTTCTCTGTTTAGCACGTAAGGCAGACTAGCCTTCTTTGGCTTGTGAACCACATTTCTAAATCATCTTTGGCCAAAGGCACATATCACAGGTGGGGGTCAGGGATTGTTCCAAGAATGGTTCATAGGCAGAAGACTCCTTCAGGTTTTCCACTTGCCTAATCTAGATGAGATTTATCTGGACATGCAGCAAAGTGGCAAAGCCACCCAGCATTACTGACTTTGGCAGTATGAAACAGCAGTCATGAAATGACCCCTTAGAAGTAATTTCATCTCCCTGATGGGAATTTGAATTACCCAGTATGGATCTATCGTTCCCTTTGAAGTAACCCTGACACAGAAGCTGCCTTTGCATGCACAGCTTGTGAGATACAGGTTGGCCATCCCAGCGATAAATATTTACCTGTTGCAATATCAACAGAAATGGCTTATTGTAAAGTTTAGCACATCCAGCACTAAAGCAAACGTTGCCGCAGGGATCCTACTACTCACACTTTTTCAGAAATTCCTTCCCTTTCCTCCACGCCCCTTTAACAGATCAGGTCTCACTTTGATGTTATATTTTTAGAGGTTTGGTTGAAGGAGGTGAGAAGCCAGAAAGGATGATGATATGTTGCCCAGTTATTCACTGACATAAATTTTTTGAGTCATTGACTCAGAGCTAAGTCTTTGAGCTTTTAGATTCACTACATTTTCTAAAGACATTATGATTTTTTCTTTGCTTTAAAAACCATCCAGCATATCTTTGTTCCAGCTTGCTTTTGTTTGCCTTGACAACTGAGAAGCACCTTTTAAGTTTTTGCTGGAAGGATTAAAAAGGGAAAACATACATGCACAGAAAGAAGCTGAGATGAAGATGGGGACAGAAAGGGGCTCCATGGAGCAAGGATCAAGGATAGGGAAAAACCTCCCTTTGTTTAGGATGTGAGCTGGGTGAGGAGAGCAGAAGGACCACATCATACAGCCTAGAGGAACCAGGAAACAAATCACCACTTCAGGCAGATGGTATCATATTCAATATACTTCTTAACATGCCTGTTTTCTTCCCCAACCACAGTAAATCATCCTTTTTTGGACAATTTTTCAAAGAAGACCCTGGGCCTTATGTCCTTTGGGTTGGGGCAGATAAGCTAAATAATGCCTATGTGCCCATTAAAACAGAAGAATGCTGAATTGCCTTTGTCTTGACCATGCAATGAACCACATTCATAAAGAGCTGTTTGTGTACAAAGCAAGGGATAAATGTTTGTATATGAGTTTAAGCACAAGTCTGGCTGAAAGGGCTTCATGGGAAAGGAGAGAAAATAGAGAAAACACAAGTTGTCTGAGCAGAAGTTTTATGGTGGTGCTTTACCATTGGTATCCAGATTCACTAATTCATTCTAAATACATGTTAGAAGTTGAAGAATCCTCATCAAGAAAGCAATCCCACTGAGATATACTTTCAGCCATGTTATGCATATTATGAAAGACAAACTTTCAGCTAGAATAACTTTAAAATTCACCTTGTTAAATGAAAAAAAAAAAAAGTTAGAAAAATCACTAACAAGCACAGCAGCAGAGCACCAGCTGGCTGGAGAACTGAGAGTAGTGGTAACACAGAAGCATCTTTGAGCCTGCTCTGTCAATGGTTTTCAACTCAGCCTTCAGCCTGATTCCTAACAGGGACATGAATCTGTACTGGGTTGTCACTTCATATGGCTGACACAGACTGACAGTGTTTTCTACAGAGGACTTCTACAGCAAAGCAAGATTCAGCAACACCTGGGGAAGCCACAGCAGCCTCTGAATACTGAAATCACACAAAACAGTAGCTGAAAAATCATCAGGCTCAAGAGCAAGATCAACACACAGATTCTATTAAGGCCTCACACCATACCCTATCAGTGGTTTGGGAAGAGGCAGACCTGCCTTGTTCTTGCTCTCCAAAATCCACAGTGATGTATCTCAGGCTTAGGCCAGTGAAGCAGCATCTTCCAAGCAAATCTAATTGCTATGCCAGCCCTTTGCAGGAGCTAATACAGTATTTCATGAGGGTAATTTTCTGTCTACCTATTAATATCAGCTCAGATTCAATTTTATGCAACTAGCCTCCCACTATTAGGTTTGCAGCAAGAGATTTATTATAAGGAGTAAAGATAGGATTCTGCCTTCTATTTTGGTAGTCTCACTGTGCTTAGCTGTTAATTAAATCTGGGAGCATGTAGGGATAATGACAAGCACACAGACTGATTTAGACACTGCAAAAAGAAGCCATGCTCTGCCTATGGAAAATACATGACAAGGATATAATACCCCAAACACTAGCATAATTGAAGAGGAATGGCTAACAGTCTTTTATATTTACTACTGCCCTGTCACAGCTTAAGCTTCATTTCTATGAGTTATTTAGCCTGACCTGAAATATCACCTGACACTGAGCACTGCTGCTGTTTATAAATAATAGAATGGATTAGGTTGGAAGGGACATTAAAGATCATTTATTTCAACCCCCCTGCCATGGGCAGGGACACCTTTCACTAGACCAGGATGTTCAAAGCCCCATCTGATCTGGCCTTGAACACTTCCAGGGATGGGGCACCCCCAGTTTTTCTGGGCAACCTGTTCAGTGCCTCACCACTTTCTGAGTAAAGAATTTCCTCCTGATAGCTAATCTAAATCTCCCCTCTTTTAGTTTAGAACCATTACCCCTTGTGCTATCACTACCTGCTGATGTAAAAAGTCACTCACCATCTTTTTTTTAAGTCCCTTTTAAATACCAAAAGGCAGCAATAAGGTGTCTCTGGAGCCTTCTCTTCTCCAGGTTGAGCAACCTCAGCTCTCTCAGCCTTTCTTCATAGAAGAGGTGCTCCAGCCCTCTGAGCATCTTGTGGCCTCCTCTGGACTTGCTCCAGCAGGTCTGAGGACACCAGACCTGGACACGGCACTCCAGGTGGAAGTGCAGAAGAGGAGAATCCCCTCCCTTGCCCTGCTGGCCATGCTGCTTTGGATGCAGCCCAGGATGTGGTTGGTTTTCTGGGCTGTGAGAGCATACTGACAGCTCATGTCCACCTTTTCATCCACGAGAGCCGCCAAGTCCTTCATATGGGACCATGTCAGAAGCCTTACAGAATTCTAGGTAGATGACATCAGTCAGTCTTCCCTTGTCAACCACTGCAGTCACTCTACCACGGAAGGGCACGAGGCTGGGCAGGCAGGATTTGCTCTTAGTGAAGCCATACTGGCCTGTCTTGGATCACCTCCTTGTCTTGCATGCCTCTTAACATTGCTTTCAGAAGGATCTGCTCCACCATCTTCCCAGGAACAGAGGGGAGGCTCACAAGACTTTCGTTCCCTGGGTCTTCCTTTCTCCTCTTTTTAAAAATAGGAAAAATGTTTTCCTTTTTCCAGTCACTGGGGAGTTTGCCTGACTGCCATGACTTTTCAAATATCATGGAGAGGGGCTTGGTAACCACATCAGTTGGTTCCCTCAGGACCTTGGGATGCATCTCATCCCCACAGACTTGTGCCTATTCAGTTTCTACAGGTGGTCTCAAACCTGCTCTTCACTTACAGTGGGAGGGACTTCACTTTCCAACCCCCCCCAAAGCATGTAACCCAGCTGAGACTAATCCCTTACAATTCAAATTTTTGAGAATTCTTTAGGAAAATAAAGGATTTTCATGCTAGAAGATGGCTTCAAATTTATTTAACTTCTTTCCATCCTAGATATAAACACATCCATTTCTGTGCTGTGCAATGGGTTAAAAAATGAAAATAAAAACTGAGTGTTATCTCAAGAGGAGATTTTAAAACAATGTAAATTTTTCTCTGCCTCTCTTTGCAAGATTTACATCTGTGTTCACTGAGAAGGTGTTAGCACTATATTCAACAGTATGCTTGTAGTATATATGCACAGGGAACACCTGTAAAACCTTTAAATAAATTTGCTTGGGTATGAATAATAGACAGGAAAACATGAGACTGTTTACCCTGAGCCTCATGTGGTGTTTTTTTTTTCATTTAAATTTAACTCGGTTATATATATATATATATATATACACATAAACATGTCAAACACACCACACTTGTACAGGTACATCTCTTCCCTAAGGAATCACCCCTACTGACTGTGATGCAGACACACCTTCAGTGGCATGAGGCAGAAATTCCCCCAGAGAAGTCTGTGGGCTTACTTACCTTACTGTGCAAGGGAAAGATGAGTAACATGAGGTGAACTAAAAGAAACAAAAATGGAACAAAATCACAACCTAAACCAGAACTTTGGACTAACAAACTTAGGAAGGAGAATATGTGCTAGTGGAATTAGGGCTGCTGTCTCTAAGAATACCGGCCCTAGCATCTTTCATCTGTCACTAAAAATTAACTTCATAAAAAATGATCTTAGGAGGGTGCGATCACACTGCAGTGCCTGGAGAGCTCTCAAAGGAAGCACATGCTCGACGGTGTGATCACAGCAAAATGAAAACGGTGTGAGCTAAAAATAAATTGGTTCTTTGCTCTGAAGCTGGTTTCTCCCACAGATGCCCAAACCAGAGCCTCCAATTACTGCTTTAAGGGCTAGGCAGAGAAAAAAACAATCTGTGGATGGCACTTGTTTTCTATACATCACGTCTGCATGTCAGGAAGGTGAGCTTATTACTGTGTGAGAAAGCATAAACAAATGATTTGATCATAGGCTATGCATATGAGTAGACACCCACTCAAGTACTTTAATATAAAAGTCCCTTCCCAAACATCTAGCAACCGTTATTGTTCATTGTCCAAGACAAGAATGAACCACAACAAATCACAGTTCAGATCCAGGAGTGCTAAAAAATGAGACTGTGAAGCTGTATCCAGCAGAGTATCATTCTGAGAGAAATAAGTCCTTTTGACAAGTCCATCATACAATGGGCATAACTGCAAATGACTGTCCTGAATCCGAGCAAATCATCTGTCACTGCCTGGGCTCAGAAGCTATGCCAGGTACACTGTGGGACTTACATCATTTTTGTATCATCCTTCCCACAGACCTAAGAGCAAAGCAACCTATTTCCTCTGGTGTTCACTGAGCATCAATATGCCACTGGGAAAGCATTTCCCCCTTCACTCGGCTAATGATGAGCCTATAATGCTAATTGTGAGGACTGCTGTAATTGCATCCTGTGTATTCTAGGTGCTAAATACAAAACAGCAGCTCCCATCCTCTTACAAAAAAGCTGTTTGTTTGCTGTGTATTATAAGTCACTAGGTACATACATGAATGGATAAAATGGTAAACATTTTATTAACATTTAAGGTCCCCAGTGAACAAAGAGAAAGCCTTCTGGTAGCCTAAGCTCTACCTGTCTTGAGGCACAAAACAGTATTTTGCCTTATTTACATTATATTCAGAAGAAGGGTTCCACAATCAAGATCAGAGGCATGTGGGGTTTTTTCTCCCAGGTTTCCTATTTTAACAGAACAAAAAGAATAAACTTTGCACCTTTGACTCAAAAGTCCTACCAAGAAAACCAGTTGCAACAACGTAACTGCTTTCCTGTTTCCTAAACCCTTTTAGCAAGTCTAGACACGGCCATTCTCCTAGACTCCAAAAGAATTTTGGTGCCTAATTTGCGAGGCAATTAATCTCTGAAGCAGCTAGATTGGGTGAGATCTACGTGCATTCTCCTTTACCAAGCTGGTGAGCAGCTGGATCTGAGAGAGCCCATCCTAAAGCCAAAGAGAAGTGATCTGCAGCAGAAGTTACTGCACTTACTGAACAGCAACATTTGAGATCATCCATTCTTTACAGCACAGTGGTTGCTACTTTCCCTTAAAATTGAGACAATTTTGTTTTTTACCTAATATTCTTTTTAACACCTCAGAAAGAATGGCTTTTCATGGCTGCTCTGTCTGCAGAGACTGGGGATGCTCTGGCATCAAAGTGTGTGGTACATCTCTGAGAAGCCAGGATAAAAACTTATAAGCTGCAAGCCAGTTTACAGAGAAGCTGTTGAAGGGCCTCGTAAGTACAATGCAGGAAGGGTAAGCCTGTGTTTGTGTAGACACTTTCAAAAGTAACAAACAATGGTGTTTACAAATTCACTTCAAGGTCTCTATAGGCAAACCTAAAGAAACATACCATTTCACTAAGCTCCTGTACTACTAGTAGTTATTCCTAGTCCTAGGGACTCCATTCAAAGCTATTATTAGCCTCATCAAAGCTTTGAAACTTTCAAATTGCTCCTCGGCTTCCACCCACCCACAAGGAACATCCAGACTACCAGGCAAATCTACTGCTGCCAGACCATTACCTCCTCCGTGCCAGGACAGGTCCCTGGATCTCTGGAGCTGCAGCCTTGGCCTGCCTCACACGTCAGGCTCCCTCAGGGATGGGAGCCCCGGTGCTGAAAACCTCCCCTTCACGACCAGGGCTGTTGGCTCTGGCGGCATCGCTGGGCCGGGCCCCCCGCACCGCTCCCCTCACGCAGCGGAAAGCGGCACCAGCGTGAGGCGCAGCCCTCCCTCAGCACCCGCCGGCACAGGAGCAGGAGCGGAGCTCTCCAGGGCTCATAGTGGGGGGCTACAAGGGTCGTAGCACCCCGACAGGCCTTATTCCCGCGTGCAAAAGCTCTGTTTCTCCAGTCAATAGCCCTGCTCCGTTTGCCTCGCACCCTGTGTGCGGACAGAGCATGTGTGTCCGACCCCACGGGGCTCGCCCCCTGTCGCACAGACGCCTTCCCGGGCACTCCCTGCTCCCCCCAGCCGCAACGTCGGGAACAGCAGCTGCGAGCACACGAAGTCCTACTGTGATTGACTGCGTGTCAAAGGTATGCATGTTCACCGAACACACAGAGCATCTTCTTCCCTCCCTCCTAAGAAATAAAATTTTGCAGTCATAAGGGCTCCGGTCTCTCCTCTCCCCTGTACTCTTTTAACTGGAAGGAAAGAAAAAAATGGTGGGAAATGAAAAACAGTTTAAAGAGCACAGTCAGCACTGAAAGGACTAATAGGGAATAGATATCCAGGTAGAGGGATCAGGAAACAGCCCAGAACACAAAGTCAACTCCTACCTTCTGCATGTGCCTGTAACAGGTGAGCACAAAAGCTGGAGACACTCTGCAGTCAAGATCCAGAACCCACTTTCCAATCGTTCTTGTGGAAACAGGGGCACTTCAGTGCTCTTCTCTCCTGCTTCTGTTTGGTTACTAATCCTTACGGCACAGGAAAAGCAGAGTTGTATTTCATTTAACCCCTTCAGCCTCTTAGTTTCTTCACAAGAGTTTTCACTTTTGCTTTGCAAAGCCAGAGTCATAAGCATGCACACAGGCTCGCCTGCTGTGGAATTGTTTCTAGCTTCTGTAGCCTGTGTATGAGCACACACATGAGCTCTAAACTGTGCCTAAAGTTGTTCCAGGGGTGGAGCCCTTTGTAACTAGTTTTATTTTAGCTGTAGGCATCATATCAAAAGAGACAGCTATCCACAGATCCCTTCAGTACTCATTTTCAGTAAGTTCTTAACTCTAAAAAAAAATATTTAACGTTACATTTACTTTAAAACTACAGCCTGAATCACAGTTCACAAATACGCTTTTGACAAAAGAAACTTTAAACTTAAATACAATTCACAGCTAGATTGGGGTCTAGGCAAAGGTAAGCAGACCCCTAAAATCTGAAAATAGCAGCACTTTGGATACAGACATGAATTTAACCAAAAACAATGGCAGCACAGGTTTTTCTGTTTCTTTCCTCTAACAAATGCCATGCAATTCAGAAACCCCCTGAAAACTCCTGTGAAGGACAATTTAACAACATAAAAACTGTTAAAGGAAAAGGAATCTAGTTGGATGCATTACAAGGAAAAACTTGTGGTTTTAATCATGTGGATACTAGAGAAAACATTGCATAACAACTTACGTGTTGCTGTTGTTTTATTTTGCAAACAGATAAATCTGCCCCCCATTGATTTTGTCCTCTGCTTAGTATAAAACAAATAAATAATGAAATACAGAGACCACAGATCTGGAAAAATAGATTTTGGTCCAGCAATTATAACAGCTACCAGCATTTTAACCCTATTTAATATAATGACCGAGGTCTCCAAGATGACGAGAATAGCTTTAAAGTCTTAAGTTTGCCTAAATTCTTAAACTTCCAGTTTTAGAGTCCTTTTTCATTAGTAGTTCACTTGTAACCATAAGAGAGAGAACCTTGCTTTCCAAAGGAAAGATGAAGCTTCTACCTTCAGGTAACTCCACATGTTGCATCTTCCAAGGAAGACATCAAGATGTGCAATGGAATCTCCAGAGCTGGTATTACTACTGTCTTCTTGGCCATGCTGCTGCTTTAGATGACCAAAAGAGACAATATCCTTGCCAACTGTTGACAAGCCTAGATGTGCACAGCTCCAAATGGAAGTTTCTAGCAGACTCGTAAATGCATCAGGTGACACAGAAACAATTTTATTCCAGGGACATGGCTCTTTTCATCCCTGCTGTTCAATCCCTGACTGGCAGCTAGCCACGAAAGAGACACAGTACTCAAATCCTACCATTACACATCCCACAGGGGACAGAGTTCAAAAAAAAGTCACATCTTTTCCTCAAGCAAAAGCAATCCTGTACTTTCCTATCAAAGCTAACTCTGCCACAATAAACAAGGATAAACTAACAGGAAACGCAACACAAAATAGCAACAACTCCAACAAGCAGCAGGGGAACCACAAGATATTGAAGACACAACACACCCCCAGAAGAACATCTAACAGTGGGGCAGATGCATGGCTACCACTGTTATCCTTGTCAGGAGAAACAAAAATTGGATATTGTTAATGCCTAATTAACAATACAGAAATTATTGTCCTGCCCCTTTAGTTTCAAATTTTCTTTTAAGAAAAATAAATTTCGGCCTTGGGCCAAGCTGTGGTCCCTCCTTTTCCATCAGAAAGAAGTTACATGGGCACGTGCTTTTTCTTTTTCAACCTGTACTCTCAATTAGCTATTGGCTAATGTCATCCTGCCAGCTGTCACCTTATATCCTAAGCTTCATGATATTTGATCAAACCAAAACCTGAGCTCCTGGCCTTCTATGAATAAACTAAACTTTCATATCAGTTTAAAGCTTTTATCCCATTGGCAAGAAAAGGCTAGAAATCCAATCTCAAAAGTCCAAAAACTAGAAGGCAAAAAACCTCACAACTTCAGATGAATTTGTAAATACCTAATCATTAAAATGACTCTCAGGGCAGTGGGACCCTCAATTAATGTTTTCTTGAAATACCAAGCTTAATAATGTTCTTGTAGTTCTTGTATTCTTGTTGATAAACTACAAGGGAGTACAGAGACAGGGAAAATGTGACTGCGCATGTTGGAATCTAGCCAGGATACATCAAAAAAACAGCTGTGCCTACTGCATTAAAGCAGATACTGTCTAAACACATCTGGATTAATTTTAACCCCATAGAGACTTAATTGATGAGCTCTTGAGATGCTGAAATGAAAAAAAAGAAGTGACCAGACTTCTCCCACAACTAAGCAACATGAAACATCAATTAAATTTCTTTTTTTTAAAAAAGGAAAGAATAATCTGCTCATACTTCCTGGTTCCAGCAGAGATGTGACAAAATCAAGCTGTTAGTGTAGGATTTGAGCTCGAGGCCAGTGCTTACCAGGAAAAAGGCAATACAAATATGAAATAAACCTTTGCCCTGTGGTTTCACAGAAAGTTTTGCATGTGTACCTCTATGTACCTCTCCTCTAGGAGAAAGGAAGTGATCCATGTGTTGAAATTGGTTTCATCACTTACCCTTTAGTGAAAGCAAGATAATCCACTGATTCAAGACCATTCTCATCTCTTGGTAAGACACTGACAGGTCACTGTGGAATGAACACAGAAGGACCACAGGCATTTGCCTCTTGCCACTAGGTCTATGCAGTGGCTAGCCTGGCATCTGGGTGTCCCAGCTGAGGTCAAGAAGAAACAGTTGAGGTGAATGCATTGTGAATGGATACTGCTGAACACACTATCCCTTCTAGCCTGATCAGTGAAGTGCTTTTGGCAAGAAGCAACCTCTACAGGAGCCGTGGCATTGGGATTTCAACAGTTCCATGGCCAGAGGTCAGTGGTAAGACTTCTGCTTTCTCTTTTGTTATACCTTTCATGGGAATAAACTACCAGAATTCCTTACTGCCAGAGGCTGTTTCCAAAGCCTGTCTAAAGATCTGCATGCTTTACTGGACAGAGCTCCTGTCTAAGTAGTTATGGCTGTCTAACACTTACAGCACTGTAGAGGGTTGACCTTGCTGGTCGCCAGATGCCCAGCAAGATGTGGGCAGCAAGATGCTCTATCACTCGTCATCCTCAACACTACAGAGGAAGACAAACTGACGGAAAAACTTGCCAAACGTGATAAAGACAGGAAGATTACTCACTGGTTACCATCGTGGGCAAAACAGACTTGACTTCAGATAAATTAATTACTGAGAAATAAAACAAAAACACCCTGCTTCTTCCCCAGGGGGAAGTTAGTTAACACCTAACTCATCTACCTCCTGTCCTCTTCCCCTGAGCAGCAACCAAAAAATTCAGACAAGACTCACAAAGCTTCCAGAAGAGAAGCTTAAGCATTCATGCAAGGAAGAGAAGAATCTGTGTTCAGTTTGGTTTCAAAGTCTGAATCTCCCAGGAGACTACAGTGATCAGGAAACCATGGCATAGTCACATTACAAACTGGTGTTCTTGATTGCTCACTTTGTCATGTAGGCAAAGAGCAAGGATCTGGGGTGTTATGATTATGGTTGGGTCACATGCTTAAAAATGGGATGTGTGCCTTGCTTTGCTTTCAGATTAATATCCAGTTTCTTAGATAAGAGCAGCGGCCTAATCGAGGGAAATGGCTGTTCACATACTTCAGCCTACTACTTGCATTTTATCCAGGGGATATGCTCAAATATTTCTGAGCACAAGATAATACTGAACAGTAATCTTACATCCTAGGTAAGATGGCTGAATGAGAAGGTAAAGAAATAAGGGTCTCCGGGATGTCAAATCAAGTCCACTGCTACTGAGGACGTTATGGCATGTCTCTCTTTCCATCACCTGCACAAGGGTCTGAAAATAGGGGCTTCAGCTTACTCTCAAAACAATTAATCTTTTGACATACTGATTTTTTTACTTATTATTTTTTAAAGAAATGGCAGTAAAGTAAATTTTGATTCAACCTGAACTGAGCTTTTTTCAAACTTGAATAGTGCACCAGTAACTCCATTCTTCCCAGACTCTCACTCACTACTGCAGGATAGGCATGTCATTTAGTCCTCTGAATGACAGCTTCTCAGTATACAGAATGAATCCTGTCAACCCTTCAGGAAAAGCAGCTCAATTTCATGTTCAGGAAACATTACAAAGTCCTTAGAGGAAGGGTGGAAAGTGTATTACACACCTCTGGGCTCTGCTGTACAACTTAACTGCATCAATGCCTGTTATCCTCTTGCAGTATCTCTTGCACTGGTTTATATCTGCTCCAGAGGCCTGGCCACACATGAACTCTCTCAGGTGCTGAGGACTGCTGCAGAGGAGCTGACCCATGCAACTGTTGTACAGATACAGCTACACTGAGCTGATTTTATTGTGGTTTGCCAGCATGCAGCCACTGAAGTCAGCAATGCCAGAGAGCAAAGATGTATCAGTTTCATTCCCACCAGTCTTCCTTCTTGGACACTTTCACATAATGCACCTCAGAACTGTGGAAACCAGTGCAGTCACCAGTATTTTGCCATAACCTGCTCCAGGAACAGACCAACTCACAGGCACTCAGTCTGGCAGGATTCTCTTCTCCTAATTCCTTCTTGACAATGGAGCCAATTCCTGTGCTGTGCTCTCCACGAGAGCCTTCAAATAAATTTACTCTTTATATCCAAAGAATTAGATACCTCTCTTCATCTGTTTCCAAGATGAGTGAAATGGCAAGCCTGTCACTTCATATTTATTTTGATTCTCACCCAAATCAGGCGAGACTTTTATTCAGGCCAGCTTTCTAAACAAATTGATAGTGCTACACCAAGTTTCAGCTCTTCATCCATAGGCCATTTAAAGAAGAAAAGCAGCATGTAATGATAATGTCGGTGTTCAAAAAGCAAAAAAGCAACTTCAAAGTGCTGTGACTAATTCTGTGCAAACTTTGTTGTGAAAGGCACTCCAATACACTGCACCTCAGGATACAAGCGAAGGCACTATTCCATTGCTAAGACTGTACTTGGATACACAAAGATTTGCCTGTAAAAAAACAGAGGAACTACATGTAACAGAATGAACATTGTTTTTAAACCAGCCCAACTGCTCCTGAGTTTAAGCCATGTAAGCAAAACCAGGACACGACTGAGTCTGTCGGAAGGGAAGTGGTGTTAATTTTTTCTAGCATTGGATAGCACATCCAGTTTTCCTGATGTCCCCCTCTGAATCTTGGGTTATTTACAGGAAATCATTCTTACAGCTTTCCTTAAAAGTAGACACTTTGAATCCTGCTAATTATTAAGAAACTGATCATAAGGACACTGCAATCCCATTTTCTTTTTCTGTAACATGGATTTAAATATTGCGTAGGGCAAACTTGGCAGCCACACAGAGAATCTCATTTAGAGAGATTAACCTGTGAACACAGAGAGATCTGGAGGGTCTCTGCTTGTCCATTCCTTGATGCACAGGACTTAAACAGGAATAATTATATTCAGCAAGCATAAACACACACACACACTCAAAAACTAACATATACATGCATTAAATGAGACAATGCCTTATCCAGAACAGACACTCCCTCAGCTGTTTGTTTTCCTTTTATTTTGGTTTTACATTTTAATGATATATAAAAAGTAGAAGAAATCACAGGTGGTAAGCAGATTTGAGCTAGAGAACTGATTTCAAGAGAAAACATTTTTAGTTCTTAGACAAACAAATATGGTGATTAGTGTTGATTTCTTGTGCTCCCCAAGCTGTTACTGGTGAGCAAGGAGCAGAGAGTCAGGGCTGGCCATTTGTATTCAGGTTACATTTGAAAACATATAGGACAGTCTCCAATCTCCCAAATGTTTTCTGGATGATCCAATCTGCTCCACCCAAAATAGGAAAAAAATAAAAGTCTAGATCACACAAATTTAACAAAACATGGTATCACATGAAACAAAAC
This sequence comes from Oreocharis arfaki, assembly GCA_013398015.1. NCBI lineage: Eukaryota > Metazoa > Chordata > Aves > Passeriformes > Paramythiidae > Oreocharis > Oreocharis arfaki. The sequence goes on from VZRR01005314.1 coordinate 356,588, forward strand.
CAGAAAAACCCGTTCCCCATGGATGCCACACAAACATCAGCCCTTTGCTCAGAAGGTTCTTGCCCAGAGCTCAGTCAAATTAATGGGAAGATTTGAATTTCCAAAGACTTTGGACTAGGCGAAGACTGATGTTACAGAGAGGAGGGCAAAGAAGGAACAATAACCAGCTAATTCTAGGCCTGATCTCAGTATTTTATAATGATTGACAAAACTACAGTTATTTTCACCATGGCTGGACTGAGTCTTGCTGAGCTATTCTGCCCTGCCCAAACCTCTAGGGAAAACAAAGCAGCCCGGTTTCCCTTCCCTCTGACTCCCTTTCCCCCCACAGAGCGCACCTGGGCTCCTGGTGCCACACACACCCTGAGGCCCTCAGCAATGGAAACAGCTTCTCTGCTTCTCCCAAACGTCAACTCTTGCTGGGAATAGGGAGCTTGCCAGGCAGAGATAACAATACAGCAAAGCTTTGGAGGGAAGAAAGAAGCTGGCTACATCACAGCCAACAGGAAGAAAGATCCTCCTGGAACTATTCCAGCTATTCTCCATTTAAACATCCAGGCTTTTTCTCTCAGCACTCTTTCCACGCTCCCCCCAGAGATCTCACGCTATTCATTGTGGAGTCTAAAGTCACCTGCTCTTAGCTGGGCTTGGCACTGACTACCCCAAATGCTGCTTAGGAGATACAGGAGCAGAGAGAAAAGTTGAAAGCAAAACCTCTGACAAGCAATTCTCACCCCCACGCCCACATACATTTATCCCTCGTAATTCCCGGTCCATTTATACACATTACTTCCGCTAAAGAAAAGTAAATCTGGTGCCAAAACGTAGCTCTTTGGTTAAAAAAGTGTTATATTCAGCAGAGGTTTTAACTCTAGCATACTAAACACGGAGTCATTAGGATTTAACACTATTGAAATGGAAATCGAGACAGAAACCTTTCCAGTTCTTACACTTCACTTTGGAATTGGAAGAGGACAACACCGACTGTAATAGCATTAAAAGATCCTCTGGACCAACATGCCCTTGATAGAAAGTACTTGGAAGCATGAGGCACGACATAAGCTCTTGCTGATGTCTTCAAGCATCAGGCAGCGAGGAAGCTGACACCCTACTAAGGACAGCGTTACAGCCTGGCTGCCCAGCAGAGAAAAGTTAGCAACAAAACAGAGCAACAGGGGCTGTCAAGACGATGATCCTTCTCTCCATCTCAGCAGGCTCTCGCGGCACAGCTCTCTCCAGTGGCTCAAGGCAGTGACAGTTCTTTTCCCAGGCTCTGTCCTTGTGCAACCCCTACGGGGCATGAGAAGGTGCCCAGATCCTGGCAGCTGTTTCCATATGCCTATGGCTCAGATCTCTGACAAGGGATTCTGGAATGAGATTTCTCTCCCAGCATAATGAGGTCTTTAGTCATTAACAAAGGAGCCTTCTGGGGCAGAATTCCAGCTGCGCCTGAGATCTTGCCTCCACAGAGATGATTGTTTTCCAGCACACAGGTTTATTCTGAGGAGAAAGGGAAAGGGTTGCTTTTACCAATCCAGGGATTTTCAGTTGCAGCAGTTGAAGGTTTCTGTTTACTCTTAGATCAGGGTAAGAAATCTCTTGCTTCTCTTTCCTGCTGCTTCACAGCTGCCGGTTGAGCTTCTGTGCTTGCCGCTCCTTTGCCTCAAAGGCAAACTTGGTGTCCTGCAGCTGGGCAATGGCCTCCTTGGCCTCCTTCAGGTCCTGACAGATGAGCTCGTACTTCTCTGTCAGCTCCCTGTTCTCTCGGCGCAGTTCCTGTACCACCTGGTTCACCTCCTCTGTCTGCTTGGTGCAGTGGATCTTCAGCTGCTCTACCTCAGAGAGCATGATCTCCATGTTCTTGACCAGTGACTCCAGTTTCTCTTTGGACATGGTGTCAGGATCAGCTCTGTTCAGTCTGCCCAACCCAAACCCGAAAGGGACAAAGAAAGCCACCCTGTGCAACATGCACCAGGACGTCTGGCAATCACAGTCTTGTGGTCTCTTTTTATACTCCCTGCTGCTCATCCTCCTCCCTTCCCTTTCCTTCCCCAAAGTGTCTCTAATCTTCTTTGCTTGGTTAATCTACTTATTTTTATTGCGTTGTAGAAATCGACTGAAGGGCTAACAGCCCTGCAGTAACATATGTGCTGTGCAGCAAAAGCCAGAGCAATAATGAGGCTCCATGCAGCCTGTCCACAGAAAAACAGCTTTCATCTGAAGAATTCTCTTGGGAACCCCTTGCAGTACCCGTTAAAGTACAAAGAAACCTCTTCAAGCCAGACGCCTACTCCAGTCCTGTGCACCCAGTCCCAGGAGCACAGCCTGACTTTCATGTTGCATATATTGAGGTAAGCAAGCTTGCAGCAATACAAATCATGTATAGGCAAAGAGAACTAAACTCAGTTTCTCTTCCTGTCTCCTAATCTTATGTTTGGGCAAGATGAAGGAACAAAATATAAAATTCCTGGGTTTTTTTTCCAGGAGAAGATCTATCCAACAACAAATGCTGCAGCAGGCTCATCTTCGATTGAAAGCATTCACAGTGATCGTCACAATCAGTGGCAATCACAGTTACCTCACAATATACCACTTGAAGGAACCTGTTGGGAACATGCAGGCTAGAAATCTTAAACACTGGTACCCCTTCCCTGGCTTCAGCTCCATCAGTAACACTGGCCCCAGAATTCATGCAAAAACTTAATAATCCTGTACACACTTACCACCCACAAGAGAGTGCCAAATGGCTGCTGAGCACAACTGAACTTGTGAGAATCAGGACCGAGACATGCCAGTCTCAACACCTTGATTACTCAGGTCACATCAGACAGCACGGTGACCCCAGCAGCCACAAGGGATTAAGTGAGTCTGGCCGACTTTCTGAAGTTTGACCCAGACTTTCTTACGTATCTAGTTAATTAATGCACTTGCCTAGACAATAAGAATCATTAATTAGCCAAATATCTGATGTAACAATATCACCCTTGAGAAATTAATTTGTCTCAGGTGATACTGCATGTGGCTCCCCAGGAAAGAACCCATGCTATTTAGCGCTGATTGTGTGGCCAGGGGGCACCGACCATGGCAGACACAAGAATGCAGGCTTGCCCTTGGGCAACTTGCAAACTAAGGACAGAAAAGCGTGTCTCTCTGCTTCCTCCCCACATCAGGAGCATTTCCTTCAGGCTGAGTCTGCACCTTTTCAAAAGCCTTCAGACTGTTCCACACGCCCACAGAAAGGCAGTCTTATTTGCCACACAGCACATAGACGTGGATCTGTCCTCACTGTATTCACCTCACAGAATTACATTCCAGTGCACAGAATTGCACAATGGCCTTTACTCTTGCATGCTGTTTTGCAATTCCAGTTCCCCTTAAAAGGATCCTGTAGTGCCATCACATACATTAAATACCAGTGTTCATGTGCAGAGCTCCCCCAAATATCTTTTTCCTTCACTTTTCTCCACAAAACATTGCTTTTTTCAGCTACTGAGAGTTTCAGATGCTTCATCCCACAACTCATTGCCCCTTCTTCCCTGCTAGGCTCAGAGAAATGAAGCTCTTTCTTCCAGGAAATTTTACATCTCCTCCAGCACTGGATGAAAACACTGCTGGATGCTGGCCAAGCCCTGACAGTGTTCAATGGCCTAGGACTTCTCACAGCTGGAGGTTAAAGAGTCGCTCACAAAGCCAGCCATCCTACTGCCTCTCACACAAGTGCACCAGCAGACCCCTCTCATCCTGGCAGATGGAGCACTTTGCGCCACACTTTGAAATGAGCAGAGTGACATCCTTCAGATGAAAAGAGAGTGGGAGAATCTAAACATAATTAGAATATGTCCTAAAGTCCTTGAAGAAACATTTGCACTGGCTGTCAGCCCAGATCCCACGTGATGCACATGGCACTGGAATAGGCTGGAACATGCTGCAGCATTACAAAACAGCAGGTCTTCATTAGCGAGGAATCTTCCCTGTCTCCACAACTGTACACGCTGCACCCAAACAGCTGAAATCAAGCAGAATTACAATGATGCACAAAGGGAGTGCCACAGAGGCCATCTACTTGGATACTAGTAATTGATACATCATCTCTCACTGTCTTACTCTCAAAATTATTTAAGTTGCCTTGGATACAGACAGAATCTTGGCAACAGAAAGGGGGTAAGAGACACTACTGAAATAACAATGTAAAATGAAAACAAGGAGTAGCAGGACTTTCTACAAAGAGAGATGGGAATCGTTACTATGCTTGGTTTGATTTAAAATATTATTTGATGGAAGTAAGAAGTAGGAATTAAAAGTGTGCTCACGAAAATTACAGTGGGAGAATGATGCAAAAATCACTAGACCTACTGCAACAAGACTATCTTGAACTGTAGTTTCTTACCTTTAGTTACTGCAGGACTCCACTGTTGCAGACAAACTGGAGGAAGAGGCAAACCCCAAGAGTGAATTCAGCTGGGGAAAAATGCAGAACAGCATACCTGAGAAAAACAATTCAAACCACAAGAATTCAGTGCACAGGGACACACAGCAAACAACAGTCTTAGGAGCGTTGGTGAAATTGCATGTTAAGACAGAAGTTAGTGACAACATAGCAGGGAAAATAACAAAGCACTGCTAGAATATATTACATAGAGGCAGTGCATTGTAAGGGAATAAGGTATCTCCAGCTTCTCCCTCCACCATGTTGGAGGGAAAATGTAATGTTTTGTTCTGCACATTTGTCATAAAGGGGCCAAGAAAGAGTTTGAAACTTAGACAACTGTTCAAAGAAGATGCCAATGTCAAAAAATGTGAACTCTATGAACCAGGTTTAAGATGAAGGATTGAAAACTACATGGCGAGATACTTCTAGTGCTGTTTTGCAATCATGCCCAGGTTCTCTGCATGTTCTAGGGAAGACAGCTCAGCTGGAAGAATATTTCTGTAATTACTAAGGGCCTGACTGTACAATTGTAATTTTGAAAACACCAGTGATTTCTGTGCTCTCAGCCAAATGGTGCCTCTCTGGTTATTTCATAGCTGTATTAAATCAGGAAAAATTGGTGTTAAACTTCTCACTTGCTACATTGAGAGACACCATTGACAAATCTATCAGCTCTTTTGTGCATATTCTTTCTCTATTCTACCTTTCACCCTGCATATGGGTTTGAGATGTATGAAAGAAGGAAACATAGAGCTAATTAAGAACAAAACAGGGGAGCAACCACTGGGAACACCCACTCTTGCTCTCGTGGATGGCAGGAAAATTGTAGAAAGTGGCACTGGTAGAAGTTAAACTTCTCGTGCTTTTCCACAATGGGTGGGAGCTACAACATCTGACTGCAACACCACACTCAACTATGCTGGTTTTAGCTCTAGAAGCAAATGACAGTATGAAGCTGCCAAGCTGAGGATGGTTCACGTGAGACATACTTGTGCTTCTTCACAGGTCTCTGAGCCAAGGAGAATCAAGCACTTCTCTCACACACAAGCCAGAAAGGCAATTTCCCCATCACGTTCATACCTCTGAGGGTCTGAGGAGGAGACACAAAAATCAGACTCTTTGAGTTTCTGTCTGAAAGGAGACCATGGGCGTTCCAGTTTCTAGTGTATTTAACAGGGGCCCTGGGAACATTTGAGGAAAAAATCATTAAGCTACCTCACTCTGTCTTTGAAGTTTTCACAGCAACAAAAGAGGGACAATTCACTATCCTAGAATTTTAAATGGGAAGAATGGCTTTTAAATAACTGCTCAGGCTGAAAAAGCAAGCTACTTGGTACAAACCCTGCAAAATAAAGCTACACATACCTTATCTTCTCAGGCACATACTTAGATTGTTGTATCTGCTTCTAGTTTTGCCAGTCACAGACACAAATGCACAAAGCACCTCACACAACTGTTGTGGGAGACAGCACTATAGTCTCTTAGTGGATAGCTTAAGGTTATCATCCCTAGCTAACAATGGTCATTATTTTAACAACTGATTTTTTTAAAAAGGCATATAGTATGTCACTAACTGTAGTGAAAGTGTTAGAGCCCTCCAATCTCTTTTTTCTTGCAGCCTTTTCACTCATCCCTGATTTATCCCCAATGGTATGTCTAGCAGCCAGTGCAGCATTTGCAAGCTCTGTGCTTCACTATCTAGGAAGTAAATGCATTCTATACAAACTCATTACAAGATGAAGTATAAAGAGCTCTCATTTCTATATTCATAGTAAAACCACTTGAAAAAACAAAACAAAATCAAAACAACATAAAAACCCACTTAAAACCAAGCAGCACCTGGAGGCACTGACCATTCCTGCACCAGAGTGGGAGGCATTTGTCCCCAGCTGTTCAATTTGTTTCTAATAAAAGACAAACACCACTGTTCCATGTGTCAGAATACTCAGCGCTGTGTAGGACATTGACGTAATGATGATCTCATTCTGCAGAGTTTAGAGACTACTGATAAAATCTGCTCTCCTATTAAAACGTGAGATTTAATTTTTGCCACTATCTCATGCAATTTGGCAGAACTTGAGTTTAGCTGCACATAAAACTACATGATTTACAGGTTTTGATCTAAAATATTGCACCAAAATGATACCTACTAAAATTGTGATCAAAATCCTTGACACAAATGAGAATGATATGTCTCAATAGTGTAGGTGTCTAGAGAGGTATTAATGGATACAGAAGTACCTTTTCCCATTCTGCCTCCATCTACTCATCAGCCAGATCAAAACGATTAGTTCAGCATAATACAGCTCAGTTAAAAAAAAACAAAAAACCCCTTTAACACAGTTATTCCCAAACTGCATTGATTTCTCCTTAAGAAATCAACTGGGTAACAAAAATACCAAGCACTGACAGATGGCTTATACAAACTTAAAAAAACCCCCTCCAACCCTTTACTAGGATTTTTACCATCTAAGAAGAGGAAGAAACAGTTCCCACATGTCATAAAACTATTTAATATTTGAGGTGAAAAAATTTCCAAAGCAGGACAGTGATGAATCCTTCAGATTAAAGCAAAGAGTGAAAAATATTAATGACTATTTTTAAATGTTAAGAATGTTTCAAAACAGAAGCTCTTCCTAAAATAATAAGTGATTTTGTTCAGAGTGTCAGACTGGAAAATTTGCAAAGCCCCTCTAAACAGTAATACAAGAAGTTCTTCCGGGAAGACATCCTCTGTGGCACCTAACCAGCCTTCTAGTGAGGAGGCTCTACAGGACACCTCCTGGGGACCATAGGGATTGTCCAAGGGGCTTTCACCCCTACACCAACCTCCTTGGCCTGAGGGGGTGCTCCCTCTCCATAAAGCCTGAAGTCAACACTGTGAGAAGGAAGGGGAAGGAAGAAAGAAACATCTTTCCTGTCCCTCAGAACAGACTGGAGCCTGCCAGCACCTCCACAGCCTGCAAGGGCAGATCAAATGCACAGGATTCAAATGATGGTCTCAGTAAGTCAGTGAGCAACGCACCCTGAGGAGTAATTAGATCTGATGACAACACAACAGTCAATGGTTTGCCTAATACATCTTTCCATGTCATGTTGAATTAAGGGCTGCTGGAAAGGAGGGGAATGAGCAGAAAACAATTATCCATAATCAAAACTTTATAGAGGAGCAAATATATATATATATATTTTCATTTGCAAATAAATAATCTTAGAAATATTCTTTCATTTATTCTATAGTGTGATTTTTTCCTAAGGACTGAGTATCCATCCTGACAGAACATGCAGACTTCGGGAAAACAAACAAGTGAAAATACCCAAAGAGGAAAACAAACAAGTAAAAATTCCCAAACTGTTGCTATTGTTCAGTACATATGAACTGAAATACTGGTTCAAAGAGAGGAAAAGATGCACACTGCTTCTTTGCAGGACATGGGGTTATGCAATCCGGTCCTGTAACCAGACTACACCAAATAAACTGGCAGTGGCGCAGATGTCAGTAATTACTGAGAAATTTCATCTGGTGAGAAGAAAGGCCTCTTAGTTCTAGACACATGTGAACAAACACTCACGTCATTTTTGGTTCAGGATGCCAAATTCTATTATGATGATTATTTTGACATGACATTTAAAACTCTCCTTACCCAGCTAATCTCCAAAACACAGATGAAGAACTTGTCAGTTGTCTGCGGATTTCTCTTGACTACCTGTTGTACATTTAAGACAAGTCAGTCTGCATTATCCAAATACTTCAGGGAAGTTTTAATTGTGTTCACTATTCAGCAATTTAAAAATATGACTCGATGTTGATTCAGAAGCCCCAGAGACTGTAAAGAATGGAAGAATTGAGGATAAAAATACTTCCTCAAAAAGGATGCTTTTAAACTATGGGAGAACCATGATATCAGCAAGCCCTTGCCCAGAACTACCTAGGAACAGTTTCACTTAACCATGACAAGTTGTCAATGCCAAAACACTGGTATAAATGAAGGCTGGCTTCCCAGATGACTGTTCTCCTACCAGCTTGTCATAAGATCAGTGTCTCAGCAAATCTCAAACACTATTAAAGTAGACAAAAAGTACTAAATTTTCTGGGGGCAACAAGTAGCGTCTTCTCAGTAATGTATCCCTAGCTCCCTGTCACATAAACAGCCTTGACAATCTTTAAGCAGATTATGTTCACAACAGCTTCATCTCCAGAGGAAGTGGGATTAAAAGGTTTATTGCTACTATGACAACAGCCAGGTTCTGCTGTTCTTAAAATAGCTTCGAAACCTTAGCAGTGACTGGAAATGCATACATGCCTCCCCTACAGGATTCATCATGTACTAAATACAGCCCTCCAGAACGAAATCATTTTATAACAGTCTACTTTTTTAAGTGTATATTTTTATTGTGCTCTTTAATCTCTTGTTACGAGCACTAAGAATAGAAGGCAGTAAAAAAGGCACAGTGCTGCCATGTGGCTGTGATTACAGCTTTAGAAGTGATTATTGCTGGGTGCTGGCTGCAGACTGCCCCCAAACAGTGATCACCCCCTTGCAGCACCTCTGCACAGTGGGGTCTCATCACACCTCTATCTGCTCCATACTGCCATTTTTGTCCTCACAAATGTTCTCCTTGATGCCCACAGGTATGCTGTTATGTCTGAATTAATTCCTCCCTCGTAGTACCAACTGGAAGTAGAATTTGTCACACAATTAATTACCACACAGTATCAGTGAGGCCCAGGCTGGGGTGTAAGTGTGCCAATAGCTAAATGGTAGCATCACCTCTTCACTTGAGCATGCTATTGTATCAGTGGTTAGTATTTTGTTGCTGAGGATGGTTAAATAAACCATTGATTCAATCAAATATGCAGCTGCTACACTCGATGAACATCCAGCTGTGCTCTGAAGCATTCTCCAAGTACATTCATGCTGACTTGTACAACAAAGCCAGCAAGAAGTACAATGCTTAATTCTGACAGCAGCATTACCCCAGATCAAAGTGGGTAACCCTTATCTAACACTACCAAAATCAGAAAATTAATATGAACACAGAAGTCTATTCATTATTCCAGTCAGTTTAGATTAAAAGCATATTTCAAACCAAAGAAAAATCAAATTGAATCCAATTACATTGGTACTATCCACCAATATCTCTTGATGCCAAGCCGAAATCATCTATCTGCAGCATATCATTATCTAAAGAGAAGAGAAACAAATACAGGTTGTAAAACTCAGGAAGCAATTGATTGTTTCCTTACCCAGTTCTGAGTTCTGTTAGCTCCAGCCAATGAAGGCAGATTCTTTTCTCTATAAAGTCCACAAACTCCTGACATTTCAGGCCAGAATGTGGCCTTAAACATAAGTTTAATGAGATTTCTTGGTAATTAAAAAATACCTAGCAGTAACTGCTATGGACCAAGCTGAATTCTCCATGAGACCTGATGCTGTCAATAAAGGAATCTTATTTACCTGTTCCCAAACGATTACATTAAAAAATGGAAGTAAGAAAACACATGGGTAATTAGATTAGTGTATTAGATTGTATTTCCAACCTGAGCATTTAGCCGAAGATAAAATTCTACTACTTTGCAGCTGGTCAAACCCCAGCAGGTATTGATATCTGAGGCTGCTCTTCTCCAGACGGAGGGCTTTGTATTTCCCTTGTCAAGCTTCATGAAATTGCTTTCTGTCCAGTTCTCCAGCCTGTTGAAGTCCCTCTAAATCGTTGCATAGTAATCTGGTCTGTCAGCCACTGCTTCCAATTTTTGTGTCACCTGCAAACTTGCTGAGGGAACACTCCTTTTCATTATTCAAATCATAAATGAACAGGTTGAACAGCGCTGGCCTCAGTATTGAGCCCTGTGATATACCACTAATGATTTGCCTCCAAATGGACTCAGCGCTGCTGATCACAACCCTCTGGGCCTGAGCACCTGGTCAGTTTTCAGTCCATCTCACTATCCCCTTATCTAACCTGTACTTCATCTGCTTGTCTATGCTGAGGTTATGGGAAATGGTGTGAAAAGCTTTACAAGAGTCTAAGTAAACAACATGAGCTGCTCTCCCCTCACTGAGCAAGCCATCCAGCTCATTGTAGAAGGCAAAGAGGTTGGTCAAGCATGATTTTAACTCCGTAAATCCATGCTACTTACTACCAATCAACCTCTTGTCCTTCACGTCCTTGGAAGTGCAGTGGCCTTGAATTTTCCATGTCAGCTTCCCAGGGACTGGGGCAAGGCTCAATGACCTGTAGCTCTCCCATTCTTCTTTACTGCCCCTCTTGAGGATAGGACTTAAATTTGCTCTCTTCCAGTTTCCAGGAGGCTCTCCCAACTGTCATGACCATTCAAAGACAATTGAGAGTGGCCTTGAAATGACATCAGCCAGCTCCCTTAGCACTTACGGATGCAACCTGTCACGCTTCATACACTGAAGTACATCCAGTTTGTCTGCAAGCTCCCTAAGCTGACCTCTCCCACCAAGATTGTCTACCCTGTTCCAGACTTTCCCTCTGGTCTCAGTGATACAAGATTCCTAAAAGCCAGTCTCACCAATAAAGACTGAGGCAAGGAAGGCAACAAGTTACCACAGCCTTCTCCATGTCATTTGTCACAAGGTCCCCTGCCCCATTCAGCAGGGGTGGGGGAAGGGGCATCTTTATTTCCTGAGTCTTCCTCTTGCCATTATATAATTGTAAAATGTCTCCCCATAATTGTGGAATGTCTCCCTTCTTCTTGCCCTGTATATCGTTAGCCAGATGCAATTTCAGAGGGGCCGTGGCTTTCTCAACACTATCCCTGCAAGATCAGAAAACAACCCTATGCTCCGTTTAGGTCATCTGCCCCTCCTTCCACCTCCTCTCCACTTCCTGTTTGGGCTCAGTTAGGAGCTCCTTGCTCACCCACACAGGCCTCCTACCACCTGTACTTTACTTTCTACCTGTCATGATGAACCTTTACTTAGGTCTGTCATGCAGAGACAAAGGTAACCCCCCCAAAAAACCCTCTTCAATAGAAGTTAGTCAACTCAAACAAATTCGAACCTTGCAGTGAATACTTTTCCAAAACAATGAAAAAACAGAAAGCTCCATTTCAATCATATTGATAAGAAATGAACTCCAAAATAACAATACACAACACTGTTCATGAAGTGTTTTCTTTCTGAACACCCTATGTATTTTTCCTGGTAATCTTCATTGTGCCAGCCGGTGTTTCAGTATAATCTCATTTTTCGTGCCTTAATTATACCTTATGGGTGCTTTTGCAATAGGCTTTGACTGACTCTTTAAAGGAACACAAAAAGTAGCTTTTAGGATACAGTTAATTCTACAAAAATCAGCTGAAGCTCTTCTGCTGAGAAATAAGGCAGCTACTTAAATGCCTTAAGAAAGGAATCTTACTCATTAAATGTTGAATAAAAACCTACAGTGCTTATGCCTCCAAGAGCTTTAAGTGATGGCTTTAAAATAATGTAGTAAAGGCAAGATGAACCAGGATCCATGCAACTTTTATTTTAATAATTAGACAAACACAGGAAAATTTGCAATAATCTATCAAAACCGTATCTTATCAAGAACCGGAAAGGTGTTTAAAAAACATTCACATTCAATTCAGGTTATGTACAAACCAGTGTCTGTAAAAAAGAAAACAGCAAATGCTTTGAGTGTAAAAGAATTCCATTCTAGTTTATGTTTCAACATTTCCCATGACCAAGTTACCACTGAGATGCAATCACAGTGCAGACATGTTCCACAGTCTATTAACTTGTTTCAAGAGCATTGTCAAAAGTAATTTTTTTAATAAAGCATTTTGATAAGTCTTGTTGAACAGTACCATCCACCCAAAATTTACTTCTGCGTATTTAATCCTTGACCGCACTAATGGCAGAAGAGTTGTCATCTACAGGTCCAGAGTACATGAGTCTGTATCTCCAGAGGTACAGATATGTATCTATATATCCAAGAAGCACCAGTCTCCTATGCCTGAAATAGTCTGTGTCTGCTTTGTACATTGAGATCAGCCATTTTTACTGGAGCACAGCCTTGATTTTTTTGGCTTAAAGAAGTCATCATCTACCCATCCAGAACTACCCTGAACATGCTGCAGTATCAGATGCTTACCCCTTCAGGGTGCACCTCACACAGATGATATTTGAATTTGAGTGTGACCATAACAGCCATATACAGATATGACAGCATCCTAAGCCTTTGCTGTAAGACCACCTTCCAGGTGGGGTCTCTCTTTCTTTGCCCTGGATTAAATCCCCCAACAGATGGCGAAAGAAAAAGAAAAAAAAAAAGAGACAAATGGAAGTGCCTGGATTTTAGGAAAATATGTAATTTGCTATTATGTTTTCAGATTTATATATTTGAGTTGAAGCTTAGCCAAAGAAAGAGACCTATTGATGTAAGTTGAATGGGCAGAGAAAGCTGCTGTGATAGCCAGTTTCAAAGTATGAACACTGAAACAGCCACACAACAGTTACCAGTCAATCTGCCTAAGCACAGAAGAGATGAATCTACTCGGGTTACACAATAGTTCTTTCAGAGCTACAGTCTAATGTGCTGTCATTAACATACTAATTTAATAATAACGGGAACTCTCTCAAAAATGCAGACTACTTATGAGAAATCTTTCCGTTACAGCAATCTAACCAAGGTGAATCACGACCTCAAATTAGATCTAGATCCGTGTTTCAAGACAAAGGACAGAAAAGTGACACAACCTTCACACCTGTGTAGTAACAACCCAAATGCAAACAAAAACTATTGGCAACTGAACCTTATTTGGACCTACTTTCTGAGATAATCCTTAGCTGCAAGATCTCATTTGAAATACAAGCTACTATGACTTGGCCTGAGAGGGCAAATCTAGAAAATTTAATCTGGTTTTTGAAGGTGTACCTAAGACCTTGTAATAAGCAGTGTACTTTAACATATAGTTGTCTATAAAAGCAATTTCCCTTGAAACTGAATTTATTTTGAGATTCAAACACAAACTTGAACACTTTCTGTGAAAAACTGTTTCTCCACCACTCTAACTCTACACCAGCTCAGAAATTAAAACTTCAGAAGCTCTGGGAAGTGGAAGACTGGCAATTTAGTGTTTGAAGGTTCTGAGCTCTTCCTTAGGTTGTACATCCAACACCCATTCAAGTACGTGAAAAGGCTTCTGTGCATTTCTACAGATTCTAAAGCAAGTCTTTATGGAGCTAATGCTCCCCTGGTGCATACTGAAGCCAAAAAGGAAATAAGAGAGATGACTTCTGCATTTAAGTAACAACCCTTAACTGAGAGCCAGCTCAGATACACAAATGCTAGCAATGCCAACTCTTAGCAAACCTGTTCTATACAATGAAACTACAGCTGGGATGCCCAATAAAACACACGAGGGAATTTTCTTAGTTGAAATGCTCAGGAAAGGGACAAGTTACAATGGTATAAAAACCACTCAAAGTCCTATTAAAAAAAAAAAAACAAACACAAAAATCAACCAAAAAATGACCAAAAAAATCCCAAAACCCTCACCAACTTTCCTGGTTTAAGTCAGACTTCACTGCAACAAAATATGGAACAGTAATTTAGGCTAGAAAACACAATCAAGTTTGACTTGAAAAGTCACTGTAAGCAATTTTGATATAGTTAGTTTATTAATGCTATCCACAATGAATCAGCACACAAATGAGATGAAAAAAAGTACTTTAGATGAGACAAGACAATGTACTTTATGAAAATGTAAATGCTAACACTGTAGTTAACAAGTCATACTGGAAGAGACATACATTACCAAGGACAATCAAAGAAAGCCTTTCTTGGTTTTAAAGCAGATTTATACATCACAGTCTTTCTTTCTTTATTTGGGCAATGGTTGGTGAGCATCTCTGAGTTTCAGTCCTTTGAACCCATAGGCACTGAAACAAAATCCCAGGAAAAAGAAGGTAAAAGGAGCTAGTGTCAGGGTTTTGACAGTTGCTCTACTTGGCAAGGACTCCAGTACCAAGATGCAAGCAAAACAGAATGCCCATTCTACTCCCTATGGTTCCCAAGAAAAAACGTAACTTGTACACAGTAAGAATTTATGGCAAAACCAACTTCATCTCACCCATCTCATTTCCAAGCAATTATTCATAAATGAGTTCTTTCAAATGAAGAAGAAATCAGGGGTTAGCAGTTTTAACATTTGAACAGATTCTTCTTCTTGTAAGAAGTTCAAAATCTCCTATCTTCTTTTCAGTGATACTGAATTGTCCTTCATTTTGCCAATCACCAGTTCCTCACAAGAGGTAATTAAAGTGAAGATGGTCACAAATTTTGCTCCTTGGTGACACTAAGCAATCTCTCACCTAACTTAAGTATCCTCACCAATAAAGATACTGCACAAAAAGAAATCCTTGCCAGCCTGAGGTGTTAGACGGCTGAGTGACCAATACTCAGGTCAACAGAACTCTAAACCACGTTTTTCATGACCAAGAATTTCAGTGATGCATTAGAAAAGCTCCTAATAGCACTTTGATCCCTAGATCTGGCAAGCTAAACTCCATCTGGGATTGCTGCAAACGCCTACTTGTTTCATAAGAATGCCAACAGAAGGAACATCCACCAGTGATGCAGTCCGTGCTGTGCTGTTAGTGACTATTTTCAAACACAGGGTTTGAAATGGTGTTCCAGCAAAATGATTTGCAAGAGCACAAAGAGTAAGTCCCGAAATTGCTTTTTAATGCAGTTTATTAACCTTTTAGAATGTAAGATCCAAATTAGGACCTTATGATCCTCTACTGCCAAATAATTCAGTCCAAGTCTAAGCAGCTACATAAACTGGAGCAGGTGTACAGAAGGTGCACTCCATGCTTGAGAATACAAAGTATTACAACTGAGAAGAGGCTCTAGTTCCAGTGTGGAAAAACAAAAAAAAAGCTTTTAAATTTACTAAACCAAACACACTCAGGCACAGAGGCTATGAAGTCATGGAGCACTCTTAGAGTGACAGTACTTTCTCCCTTTGTCCAATTGCTACAAAGTCCTTTCCCGTTACACAGTCGGGACTCCACTGTCAGAAAGTCACTGCTGAAGAAGTCCAGATTGAGCTCACTCTCTTCAAGCGGTTCCAGGGACAAGTTCCATGTGATTTGTCAGCTTCCTCTGTTAACATCAAGGAAGTCCTGAGCACCCTTAGCGCTGTGAAAACAATCAGCCTGTGGTAAGAGATCACATTGCTGGTGGAAGCATTAGCAATTTTCACACAGGTGGTCCTTACCAGAGATATGTATATCAGATTACCTCTGATATAACAGCACCTGGCTTAGACTGGCCATCAGGAAGAAGCTGCTTTCACACAGGAAAATTCATACGGTGCCCAGTGCAGCAGTTGTCTCAGGAAAAAAAGCAAACCAAAAACCACCATTGGAGGAAGTTGTAATGATTCAGGCTTGGAATCTTGAGTATTTAACTTCAGTCTCGCTCGAGAACTGAGGGAAAACCATTTTTCCTCCTCCCAGATTTGCTACAAATATCCATTCCAGCATCATGCTAGATATAAAATTGATGGAATGCTAGCTGGTCCATAAAGGGTTGCACCAAGTTATCTGTAGCAAAGTAAAAAACTAGCCCAAAGGTGATGGAGATTGGAAGAGCTGGTAAGGCCTTCTTAAAGATGGCAAGAAGCAGAAGTGTAAGGCACAGACCCTGAGGGGAAGGAAAAAAACCAAAACACAAAAAACATAAGGAGAAATTAGGGAACTCTGACAAGCAAAAGATTATATAAAATATACTATTAATTAACATAAATATTAATTCTACAGGTTATGTTTTATGTCTTCCTAAACTAAAGACTTAAGTGACAGATGTATAGCCAATGAAAATCACAGCTAAGGTCCTCACTAGTTTTCAGTCTGGCCCCCCAATAAACAAAATCAAAGACAAAATGCAGCAGCTACAACTTTGTTCCTGACAAACATTAGAAATTATCCCTATTATAATTTTACATTATACTCACAATTAATATGGCTACGAAACATGCTAAAGTTGTATTCCAGTCCCCACTTGCTGTTGCAGAGGCTTTGCCAACGAGGACACTGTAGAAAATGAAGTCTCCTAAACCGAGCTTTACTCCTCCTGCAAAGTGAACATATGGCAGCATTAAGTATCAGTCTACTAATATTACACATCAGTAATTATCAAAGAATAATATATATTTGCATTAGCTATTAACAAGACTTGCTAAAAATAAGATTTTATTTTCAAAATTAGTACCACTCCTGAATCAAGCAATGAACTCCTCTGAAACAAGACGGCTTAGAAACACTACACTACTCAATTCATCCACCCTTTGATTGTAATTTGCTTATACTCCTATTTTCCTGGACATATAAGTGCAGTATATACAAATTCAGATATCTGTAATTTTACTTGTGGAGAAGTGTCCACTTTTGGTTGTCTCGTCATAGTCAACAGAACACTGAAGAGCAATTCCTTCAAACTGAGGGAGAGGAAAAAATAAATTCCTTGCAGATGATATTTTTTTTGCCAGTTAGAAACCTATACATTGCAAAATATTCCACTGCCTTCCCAATTTTCCTATAGAATTCTTATGAAGGTGGTTCTTAAAAGCACTTGTGTGTAAGTACAGAGCATATCACAGAGGCAAAAACTCAACATACTTAGTCCAAGATGTGAGGTTTAGGAAAATTCATTATCTCTTATCCATCTTAGCAACAACTCTGGAAGCACAATACTCTATTATTTCTGCAAGCACTGTAAGATCTCCTGAATGCCAGTTCACTTTCTGTGCTTTTAGTCGAATATGTTAATTAAGAAAGGCCAACATCAGGTGACCAGCTGTTTTCATTTGGCCTATTGATTACTCTCCCACCTCACTACAGTCCAGTCCAATGCCTAGAGCAGTGCATTCATTAAAAGCTCTTAAGCACTAGACACCCTTTTCACTGCTGAAACAGACCTTGGATGCTCCAAACTTCTAGTAAACTAATGCTGGCTGACAAGTCTGACTGGATCATTACTACTCACTGCAGGAATACAGGAAGGAGAAAATTATTAGCCTGGTCAGACAAGAGTTTTAGTTAAGAAGTTAACTAACTAAAGTAGCTGCTTTGTTAAAATTTTTGGATCATAACATTATTTTTTTAAGCTCTGGAAATTAAAAAGGATTTGCAGCATGCTGAACTTGGACTTATTGAGACAAAGTAAATTTTAAAATTGTTCTTAAGTAGAAGTCTCTGTATTTTTAAACAGAGGAGCACCTGATAATCAGAGGAAGCAGCTGCATCTGCTAAAATATGGCAGCATCACATGGGGAGAGCAGTTTATTAGACAGGCACACCCTAATTTATTTAGAGCTTTGCAAATCTAATAGCAGCTTAAACTCCAACTGGAAATCATGTGTCTGTTAAAACAGGTATCTGAGTATTGATATCATACACTCTCCAAAGATATTTCACCTTAGCTAGATGCTGGAAAAAAATGAACAAGCCCGTTGCATTCTGCATTCATTTCAGTCTCCAATCAGGTTTTGAACGTTCCTACCAACTGGATTACAGTAGTTTAATCTCGAGGCAAAAAAAATGGTAATGACTGCATTTACAGGGCCTAAAATCCAAAAAAGGTGATACACAGCAGAACACTGCATGAAAAAGACAAAAGCTAATGCAACTGACTGTGTAATGGTCTGGAAACAGCTTGTGCAACAAACATTTTGAGTCCATGTATCAAACTAAAGATCAATTTGGCCAATATTACTCCTGCAACAAAACAAAATGCTACCAAAAACCAACCATTATTCCTATGAGGCATATCAGTATTGATCATGAGCAAGAGCATCTCTTCAGCTTTCTATTAGCTCACAGAATCCTGTATCTGTGCACTCAGGGTGCCTGACTGACTAGCTTTAGATTTAGTATGCTTTTCAGACACAGCACTCCATACTCACGTTCTTCAGGGTCTTCACTTGTTTGGGAGTTACTGGGTAGAGCCTGAACAGCAGCACGTGATTCAGGTGTTGATTCAATGGGTCCTATTCTGTTGTCTCTTTGTTGCTGCCATTCCTGACTAAAGCCACCATCATCTGCTTCAGCGTCTTCATTCTGGGTCTGGCTTGCAGGAGCTCAAAGGAAGAAAGGCATTTAAGACCCCTCCAAAAATGTGCCTTCTAAAACATGAAAGTCTCTCCACATATAAGATCATAGGAGAACAAGATAAAAAGAGGTATTCCATAACACTTAGCAACATCTAACACTGGCACACACAATCACAAGACATCCTCACTTAGGATTTTAATATTTACTTAAACAACCAGGAGTCAATGTACACTCTGCAGTCACAGTATCTAAATGTTGCACTCGAGTCCTAGTATTCAGGAGTACATCCACAATACTCAATTATTTGAATTGAATAATATCAGTTATTACACTCTCAATTACCTGAGAGGGGAAGTTCTGTGGTGACCTAACAAAGATCACAATTTAAGGAATAAACGCTCATCTAATATTTAATTACCTTCTTTAGTCAACATTGACAGCTTAATTTTCCAGTAAAATAGAAAACGTTACTGAAAGTTACATATACATGGATGCCTCCAAACATATTAAATCCAAAAAACTGCACTCTGCTTTAGTAACACATATAAATAAACAAAGTCCATGTTTTAAACACTATTTGCATAGCCAAAAAGGGCTAGGCATATTTCTGTCTAATACAAATATAAACGAGTTGCTATTATACTACATCATCCCAATTTGACAAGCAGTTGAGCTCAGTTAATAGTTTTATACTGAGAGTCATTTCAACACCAACATCCTGGAACCCAGAAAAATGAATGCAAGAACACTAACTGCACAATAAGGAAACATTTTTTCAAGTCTTGACAGAGTCATCATTCTTAATTAGGCCTCCATGCTTTCACTCTTTTACAGCAGCTAGGGCTCTTAAAAAACTGAAAGACAAGCATCCATAAACACGTATTCCAATTAAGTGCCAAAGGTTTGTCAAAGCAAAACTCACCTCGTTTATTGGAAGTGGAGTTTTTGGATTTCCGCTGGGCTTCTGGATCTTCCTCAGCCATGTTCACAAGCCATATCATTGTTGCTATCAAAAAAATCCAAACCACAACAGCATAGCTAATTGTATCTTCAGACGTATGAAATTCAGAGATAGTGTTAGCACCAATCCATTATTTCTCATTTTTCATGGGGGTTTCTGATACAACTATCTTTTCCAACAGGCAATTTTACCCTCATTAAAGCACAGTAATATCTGGAACACAGCCAGTACCAACTACAACACATTTACAGAAACCGGTGAATAAAATTTTATTCCTACTAAATTTTGAAAAAAATGGCAACAGCTGTTGCCAGACAAATTACTTCTACATAAGAGGCTCACCCTGAAAATCAACAATTTCTTTAATTTTTTTTCATTAATTAGTTCCTTCATCTGCAAGTAAAAAGGTCTCTTAACACTGTTAAAGAGTTATGTCAATTCAGAGGCAGTATCTGCATCAAAGTTAATTGCTCTCTGCCTCCACCATCACAAAAAATTCTCCAATCTGGAGGTAACCAAATGTTGTTACATGTAAAAGGTGTATTTTAATGCAAGTTCTCAGTGTTAACCTCTCCTCTCACAAAAGAGAGTAACAGGCAGCTATGCCACGTTTTACTGATCCCGTGCAAGAGTGACAGATAAAGAACCACTGACAGATAAAGCAAGCCCTCCCCTTTCTCCTGTAAGCTTTCCCTGAAGTGGCCAGTCTGCAGCACACTTCCTGCTTCCAAACACAGGCCTGTCTGGAGCACCAGGAGCATAATGACTTACGATCAGCCTCTTTCACTGTTATCCACATGACTAAGACTAGCAACATGGAACTTCAGAAACAGTGGAATTCTGTACTAATTGATACACAGGTCACAACTGCAAGTTTAATTCAATAGGTTATTTTTCATAACTGCAGGGAAAAACAACTTATCCAAAAGGACAAGCTCTTGAGAAAACAGTCACACAAACAAACCTCCTTCTAGCAATTTCTCACATTCCTTATACTAAGACACAGGTTATTTAAGGACTGAAAGCCGGAAAGTATTTTCTGAAAACAAGTGCTCCCCTTTGAACAGGCTTAATTCATAGCCTAAGGACATACTACTTTGTCCAAAACAAGGTCTGTTACCATTCTTCCTGTTTGTATTTTGGAACAAAACATGCTGGTTTTTATCTTGAAATGTCTCAGTCAGATGATGTTCCACATTTCTGAATCAACAGTGAAACGAAAACTGAGGCCCAAGTGAACAGATCAAGAATTCCAGCTGAAAAGCATCTTACTAAAACCCAGAAAAATGAGAAAATTTCTTCAGATGAGTGGGTGATTGTAAGCTTGAAGAATTTAATAAAATGTACTTACAGGAGTAAATAAGTGCTGGAAAGAGAGTTTCATTTCTCTCTTGAGCTGTTTCAACTAACATACGAAGAGGACCTTTAGGACACAGGACAGCAACCAAATCTGAAAGGAAGAGTGAACAGATCTTACATCCCTGCAGACATAGTTAAGGATTTTTCTATAACACTTGGAGAGACTTGCAGCAAGAAAATGCACCCTGAACACAGACTTCAAAGACAGCCATTGGCCACAATTCAGTATCCTATAAGAACGCTTTTTAATATTCTCAGTTGTGCAACCTATTTTACATATTCCTGTAATATGCATACAAATTTCAAAACATGATATTCCTCACTTAAGATATTATGCAACTGCAAATGTATCTGTGCCTACATGTTGATCTGTGAATCATTCAAGAAAGCTACTCTTCAACTAACATCTTGGAAATACCCAAGCTTGCCTTTTATTCGGAAAGCTTGTCTGTAACCCAAGTTTAATGCTAAAAGAAATTTTAAGACAACAGGTGAGGCTTACTTAAATCCTATGAAGCAGGTATATCTGTATAGAGAGCTCTAACACTGCTACTACCTTTTGCACTTGTCCACTCACCATATGTCTTTAAATTCATTTGAAACTAAATCTAACACTGAAAGGAACAGCTGACTTGTCAGGAGCTGTGTGCTGCTCAGAGCAGGCCTTCTGCACCTGAGCCAACTGCCCTGGCACCACTGCTGGTCCACTCAAGCAAAGAATTCTTGGTGTGGGGTCACAGGCTTTAAAAACTTATATCCCCTTCACTCAAAACAACTACATCATGGTCTTGGAAGTTGATCTCAAGAGTAATTTCGTTTTGCTATCGCTAAATAAAGGCTGAATGCTTGGAGCACTCAGATTTGTTCCAGTTGTATGAAGGGTGGAAATGGGGCTGGGGGATGGGAAGTTTTTCTTTATGTGCTTTGTGATCCATGAGCATACACACAAGGGACAATTTTCCTCCCCCTGAGAAAGAAAGAAAGAGGACATTTAAAGAGTACACTGAGGTATCAGAGCTAATCAAATCTTATTAACTCGTCCACTTATATCTGGACAGATTCTCAGTCTTTATCATGATCAGTGACTTTGAGAGTACACATTCAGCACACCTCCATGCTTCCAAAAAATTCAAATTAAGAGGACATCTTCACTTAGCTGTAATATTTTAATTATGTCTAATTAACTGAATTCTAGTCTTGCCTAGAAATTAAATCAGTATTTAAGATACAGTGATCTTAGCAAGTGCTCAGTGCCCCCTAAAGCTTTATGGAAAAACTACATCTAGGTTTCTCTCAGCCAACATTCTGAAAAACAGCAGTATGCAACAACTACAACAACAACAAAAAAAAAAAGCCAAGGAAACAGATCTCACAACTACATACTTCTACATATAAAATGACTTTGAGCAACGCAAACTGCTCTTAATCCTTCCTTCTTTCTCACTATATTACCAGGCATAGATCAGGTTTTTGTTTCTATGTCCACAAATTCGAGGAATTCATAGGTTGGGCAGACCTATATTTGTATAGGACTGTACAGAAACAACAAGCTCCTAAATTCTGAATGTACAAGAGTTTCCAGAGATTCTTGGGGAAAATGGGAAGCTGAAAGTTCTCCACCTTCACAAAAGAGATTAAAATAGGTCTCTCTCATCTCCTTCTCTCTTGAATTACTTCAATTCTCCTCCCCAAAGAATCGAGAGACTCCTAGAAACATGAAGGAAGATGGGATCATACAGTAACACAAAGCCCTCAGCTGCAGGGAACTGATCTCAGTTTAGGATCACGATCTTATTTATGAAGTCTGTAATTGCCTTATCTGCTACTTTGGATGATACCCACACATACACATGCAGACTTTTTTTTTTTTTTAAGGTCTAGTCAGACAAGTGGAAAAGTCAGGGAATAAAAGAAATTCCCACCACAAGACCTGTTACTGTGCCTTGCCCCCAAACTTACCATACACTGAAATGACAGCCAGGATAAGCCACGCAGTCCACTCAGGAAGATACTTAATGAACACCAAGGCCATGAGAGCACTTATCATAATGAGATATGCCTGCTGGAGCCGAAGAGGACCCTTCCAATGGATACAAATCATTCCCACAACACCGAAGTTCCAGATCATGAGTGCCACCGTAATGTAGTCCATGGCAACATTATATGTCTTAAAAACCTCGCTAAAAAAAAAAGGAAAATAATATAGACTGCATTTGCTTGAAACAATGGAAACAAATAACAGATGAAAACCTCAGAATATCTTTAAAAAATTTTCACATTCAATGTACTGGCGTAAATGTAAAATTCTTTCTCCAATTAGTACTTAACTATTCTTCACAACGGGATTAATTTTGCCAGTATTTGCTTCACACCAACTCTTTTGCTTTTCTGAAAATTTTCCTTAATGTTCTACTTCCTTCTCAATCAAAGCAAGGGAAGGAGATTACAGTGATATCAGTCATTTTTACTATACTCAAATCTTCTAAAAATCAGCATAATCAGAACTTGTGAGGTTATAATGAATCTTTAAAGGCACACAAAGATGTCTCTCTACTTACATGCTGCCTGTGGAATGATTTGCTAACTTCAAAGATAACACATTTATTCCATTATCCCCCCACCCCCCCCAACTGAAGTAAAAAGCTTTATTTTTGGATGAACTATGTCTCTGTCACACCAAATACTATAAACTAATAAGGACCCTCAATAAGTAAAACCAAAATAGACATATGTCATCACCAAGTCACACGTGATTTCCTGCTGATTCAGTGAAGAAATTGTTGTGATGGCTTTTTGCAGAATCTGCTGCTACCACCTCATCAAGCCACTAAGAACCCTATAACTTGCATAATACTTTCCTCCAGGAAATTTGTCTTCTGCAGCTGTCAGTTGACCTTTGGGATGTACAGTGTTAACAGGATGTCCCTTACTGTCAATGTGTATAATTGGTCTACAAATTCCTTCGCTCTCTGAGCCTCTGGCAAAAGGAAGCCAGCACTGCTGTGAGGCAGGAAGGACAGATAAAGGAATTGCCTTGTATTTCAAAAGCCATTGTTAGGGTTAGAGAAACTACTGCCCACAAAAGGTATCACAGATCACTTTTAGCAAAAATAAGTGACTGAAGGGAGGACCATGTTCTCCTTCCAGAGACCAAATTAAATAAGCTTCTTCAAAGAGAAGCATTTGTCATCAAGTGGAATAAAAACATACAGAGTATAATAATTTAATGATATAACTTTAGTTACAAACCCTGAGGAAGCTGCTCATTTTAGACAATACTGAGTATTTTGGCCGAATTTTCTTGATGTCTGAACAAGGGCATGCTTCCACATCTGAGAAAAGCTCTGAATATATTTCGGTGAGATAGAAGATTCTTTTCAGCTGACTTTTCCACCACTCCCTTGCAAAGAATCTTTGCATATACAGCTAACAACCAAAGCCATGATGTAAACAACTGCCCTTAAGTAATATGTCAATGAAAAGTTAAAGTATCAGAAGATGCGCCAGCAGAACAAGCTCCCCTGTGCAAGATATGCTTATTCTGATAAGCAAGATGTGCTTATTCTGGTGATCCATGTGATGGACAGCTTCTGTACCTAATCAGATGTACTATAAACCCATAAATCACTTTCTGTGTGTACTCTATCAGCCTATATAAAACTAAAAATTTTATTGCAATAGCTTACTCACTATCACTCCTCTTAAGATTCAAGGCCTTGTTCTAAAACAAATACATACACAAAGTGATACATGTAAAATAGCATATTAATGCTTTAGTTCACTTACCCTAGGTAGATGAATGAGAAAAAGAAAAGCAGCAAAAGAGAAGAAATGATAAGCCAACCGTGGATCACCTGGAGAAGAAGATAACATTACAGATGTTTTTAGACTTAAATTTAGTGCTTATTAAAAATGCTTCTAAGGTTATTTTTCCTTTTGTTTAAAGCAAGAAAATGATTTAAGAAATTTCTCTCTTTGGTTGTTGCTACATTCATGTTTACTCTATGCACACTGGTGTATTTCACTTTATACTTATGAATTTTAAGTGTTTTGTGGACTTTCAGTTGATGTTCTTTAGCTCTATTGAAAACAACTGTTTGAATATTTTTAGACCATTTTGGTACCAGTGGCATTATAACATAGCAGAATCATCCAGCATGAACACAGATGGAAAACATGATTCACTTTTGTGCTGCTTGGATTTCAAATCATTTTCCGAATGCAGTTACAGAATTAAAGGCTGGAACCCAGAAAAACTTCCACTGCTTATCTGTTAAAATGTCATCGATGAATGACTATATAAGGATATCTATATTCTCTACAGACAGATCTGTAGACATAATCCCTAATTTTGATATGAGAGCAGACATACGTGCCCAACAATTTAATAAAAAACAGTTCAGTGTTGTACTCAGCAGGGACACTTAAAGATTTAAACCTTGGAAATGACAGGCACTTAGACTTCGCACTGACAGAAGTGCACTCTTGTGGTATTTATTGTGCAAAACGAAAAACCCAAATCGAAGACCCCTTTAACTCCAGTAATCTCTTAACATCTCTTAACTGTGAACAAACACATATTTGTCAGTCCCAGCACAGAATCTCTTATACAAAACCTGACCTAATACTGTAAGTAGACAACCTGTCAGAAGCAATAATCTAGGAATGAAAGCTACATAAGGAATCCTGCTTTGAACAGACACGCTCGGTGGAAAATTAACTGGCTAAATTAGCTACACACGTACACCAGATCAAAGCATGCAGGAACTGTTAAAAAACTGTGTTATCTCTTTGTCCTCTTCTTAAAGATGTGTAGTAGAATGCATCTTATGTTATAGTTCTTAAAATATTTAGCAAAAGTTAACTTAAAAGTAAAGTCCATATGCACACAGACTAAAGGAATCACACTTACATGATGCAACCAGGACTTTCTGGCAAATTAAGAATCCAGCCATTACAGTTAGTAATTTAGCACATTGAGTCTAATGCTAAATTTTTCATAGGCATTTTAAAAATTCTCAGCCATTTTTGAAACACTCATTTTCCTCCTTCACACTGTCTCTCCAAAGAGGTTCAAATTTAACTTTCAACCTAATAGAACCTGTAATTTAACTTCCTAATCTACGAGACTGGCTTTTGCTAGCATGTTCTCAAAAAGACTCAAGGAATTCCCACATGTAATAAGCACGGTGCCTGTAAAGATGCTGCAGGAAAACTGCCAAAGTATCTGTCTCAGTGTGTCAAATTGTCACCACTCACAGCAAGTGGGAGAATGAACTGTTCCAAAGGTGAATATTGGCAGGTATTGACTGAAACAGAACCAAATTTTCTAACAACTTGTAAAGCTACTAAGTACAGACCTAACAAGAGTAACTTATTTCTCTGTAAAGTTACTTGAAACTATTTTAAGGAAACAGCAAAGAAAGCTGTCTCATGACTTCAACTTGTAGTTCTTCTATTCGTAATATAAGCTTTTAAACTCTTATCATTAAAAAAAAAATAAAGTAAATAGTAATGTTTCATCCTAAAAGATAGTAAATGCTAACAGCGTCAAACACCAAGGCCATAGACCAGCAAATTTCTACATACCCCTTGCATAACTACTGTCAGCAGACCTAGAGGAGATACTTTCAAGAGCTGGCATTTTACACACAGATGTTTCCTTTATTCTCAGTATGTACCTCATTTACTAGATAATTTTCCAGACCACCGGTCTCTTCTCTTACAAGTGACTTTTCCAACATACTTCTTGTAAATTTTGCTCACTGTATTCCTAGCAAGTTACCACAACAGGTTTTTTGCCTTCTCATTAAAGAATTTTCATTCTTCATTTAACAACAACTTCAACACTAATTGACTGCTGGTACAAGTTTGGCTTTCCAACTTGAATAAAAATTAAGGATGGATTGCAGGATGCAGAGAATTAAAACAAGCTACAGCAGTCAGGCTTTGGTTAGGCAGACTGAAACAATGAAGAATGCAGAGAATAATAAATTTTAAAAATTAAATACAATCCCCTTCAAAGATGCTGTTTCTGGTTAGACTGAGGAGCTAGAATCAGGATCATGCTTAACATATCATGTGCAGGACAACCACAGGAAACTAACAACAGTCAAGCTGAAGCAGTATTTCCTTTCTTCAAAAGAGTTTTCAGATAAAAATCTTGTGAAGATAAGCAAATTATCACTACTGGATGAAGACCTAATGTTCTTTCATTATAAATTTCATTCCCTATAATCTAGACTACAATTTACATAGAGAACTGCATGTAAAATAGAACTCAATGGACAGGTAATTACATTTCACAGCATTCTAGAAATGCTGCATAGAACTACTCTGTTTCACAGCAGCATAGAACTATTCTGTTAGAAGATCTAAAAATAAGTTAATTATTCAGTGTAATTAGCATAAAATGTAACCACAGGAAATTTCTGGTATCTAATAATTCTAATTTTTAGTAGAACAACTATTTTTGTAAGGAAAATGTGCTGGGCCTTAATAGGTCAAGAAGGAAACCAGAAATGTGAAATGCTTAGTAAAAACTAGCTGATGCCTTCGGCATCTGAGGAGAACCAACTGGCTACTAAGGAACCCAGCTAAAGCACAGTAGTTTTTTGGCTTCATTAGAATGAAGAGAACTGCCAGTTTAAAAACAACACTTTGCCAGTTCAAACGTAACACTACATTATGATGAAAGTGAAGGTCCATATTTTAAAAATCAGTGTTCCATGATGTATGCAGGTTCAGGCAAAAATAATTTTCCCAGTCACTCCACAGATAATTTATAACTGGTTTCACTTATAAACTACAGGTTTATAACTGTAGGTTTCACCTACAGACATGAAGACCAAAACCACAGTTCCCTCTTGAAAACGAAATGAAATGAAGCAAACCTTTGAATCTCACTACTTGTTTTACAACTGTGAAACAGATTCAAGGTTCTGGCTGCATACTGAGAAGTTTTATTAGGCTAAGCCTTGTCAAATGATTACTAAGACCAAAACAAACCCGGAATTTTCATGGACAACTCCTCCCATGCAGGTGGCATTGCAATTAATTATGCTAAGCCTGGACTTGCCTAAATGACATCATTACATGATAGAAGCCTTTCACAAAGAGCCTCAGAGTCTCTGTGTTTGCCATAAGAATACTGCCGGGTGTGTACAGCCATGCACACATCACACTGATGGGAGACATCTGTACTGGGGACAGGGTGGGAGACGGGAGCCCTCAAAATACAACCAAGTCTGTCCTTTGTATTTCTTGACCATAGAAAGATTTCAATGCATGAACATCTCAAAAGAATAGAAAGCAATGTCACCCTATTTCTAACTGACAGAACAGATGGCAGTGATAGCACTGGGCCTTTGCTCCGCTTTGTGTCAAATGAACAGAAGCCACAGAATTGAAACAGTGAATTAAATTACCAATTCTGCCACTTCGGCTCACTCATTCTTGATAAGGCTTCATTTTGTCCTAAGTAATCTGCACTAACAAATAAAACTAGCACAACTACTTACCTTGTAGCACCTGTATTTGTAAAGCACAACCAGGAGGATGGTCATGACAATGATAACGCTGATCATGATGGCCGCGTTAAGAATAGAATTCAGGGCTCTCTGTCCGACTGTCTCTGTCTCTTCTGTGAAAGGAGTGTAGATGCTACAAAAACAAGAAGTCAACTGAAATGACACTGAATGCACAGATGTTTCTGTTATGTGAGGCCAACATCAAGCAAAATTGCAGTAATCTTTCAATTCAGAGCTGTAAAAGCAACATCTATTTTCTACTAAGGAAAAACTTGAAAGGTAGCATAGTATTGTATTAGGCAAACTTGAATTCCTTAGAAGACTTGCATTTCCTACATTCTTAGATTACTACTGTTTTCTGCTTTGTAAAGCAGATAAAGCCCACAACTGCCCACTGTTTGATATGGCTACTCCCATGCCATGTGTCACTGCCACTCTCCCATGCCACCACTCGTGCTCGCCAGAGCAGCTGGCATATCACTTATGGATTCACCGTGAAAGGCTCCCTGGTGATTTCAACAAAACAACGTATGGGCTCAACTCACTCTTTCCTAAAGAAATACAACTGGGCCAACCACTTCACTGTGGGGTGGGAAGGTGAGGCAGGGAGGAAATACCATAAATAAAATCTCAACAAAATACAATTCTTTGATCAACAACTTATAAAGTAAAAAACTTCATGTTTTATTGAAACATTTATGACATGCTTATATTATACAAACATTTCAAAGCCAAACATACTTTGAATCATTTGGTCTAAATGTTTTCACAGTGGAACATTTAGACTGATCTTTAAGGTCCATTCCAACTCCTTAACGTTCTATGATTCTATGGCTTGCTGCAGTTTCTGACAGGCTCAGTGTTCTTCCTTTGCCCCTTTCTCTCAAATCAGCTTTCACTAAAATTGGTTTTTTTTTTCTGGTAACATTAATATTTAACTGAAATTAAAAAAAATTCTACAGAAATATCTGCTAGGAAAGTTTCTATAACTTCACCAGAAGTGAACCACTTGAAGTCATATTCCCCTTGCATTTGAATTTCTTTATCAAATAGCATGGGCAAACCAGAACATGGCATATATGTTATCTCATTAACACTAGTAGTTTTGTTCCTTTTCCAAAACACTTGTCTTCTAGCATAGTACAAGTAAAATGGCTTTGGCTCATGATTGAGTTTATTTTATAAATACCACAGAGTATGATGAAGTATTAAAATGAGGACTAGGATTTGAATTAAGCATAACAACCAAGATATTATCCCCACTGGTCACCAGACAAACAAAAAATGTCAACAGTAAAACAAAGAGAAGAGTCTGGTTCCTGGAAGGAATAAAACAAAACTATCTTTGGACTGGAGAAGAGGAAAAGGGAGGCAAGAGCAAGTTCACTGCTTGAATCAGACTCCAGAAGAAATGGCAGTTGAAAGAAATTTATCTAACTCCACTAGAAAGATAGGGAAAAATACTGATACATACAGCTGTCCATCCTTGCGTGTATAAAAGCTGACAGACTTGATAGTTGCAACAACGACCACCATGCAAAGTGTGACAGGCACAAACAGCATAATCACATGTTTCGCCCCATATTTCAGTGTTAGCTCTTCATCTTCTTCTTCATCTTGCTCCACCACACGGTGAATGTTGTTTTGTGGCTGCCCATTAGTCTCAGACTCGGCATTGTCATTTCTTCTGCGCTCACTATTATCATGGCGACGTCTTTCACTGTTGTCATTCTGCAATACACAAAAACCAGTTTCCTCAGCAACTCTCCACAATCATGTGCTGGTACACTAAGCTAAAGATGACCCTGAGGAAGAAACACGTAAGATAATATTTACTGCCAAGAAGACTTGGTACAACAGGGATTTAAACAGTAGTAATTAATTGCAACACAGTTATTAAAAGAATGGGAGCACAGGGTCATGTTAGAAACATTTACATTAAAAACACCAACAGTCAAAAGTAGGCTGGTTGCATCTAAGAGCCTGTGTCATCTTTTCTTTAAACAGAATTATGTTACTCCCACTAGAGTATACTAACTAGAAAATACATTAAAATGGATTTTCATGAGGTATTGTGTTCTCACATTTTTAGTAAGAATGACAGAAATTGTGATCAAGCTCAAGTAATTCTCAGTCTTTACAGTGCTATTTGATCCCAAAGTTTTAGCGTGGTAAGTTAAGCATGCAGATTCTTTCTTTATTCCCAAGGAAACTACTGCCACATCCTTTCACTGACAGTGAAGGAATTCCACCACTCTTACCAACACATATGAAAGAGCTTCCTGTCCTTCCTGACACATGAAACATCAAGGATATAATTCAAACACCAAGAAGTGGTAAACTTCCAATGGAAGCAAAAGCACAAACTGGGATCACCTATAAGTAAATATTCAGGCCTACACTCCAGGCTCCTGGTGTCACAAATCTTTTGCACCCTCTTCAAGAAGCCCCATGAGCAGGGAGCATTCACCTTTTATATGTTGTGTGCACATACAGAGAACACAATACAAGAGTGTTCTATGCTTTACCTATTCTGGACTACAAAGAAATAAAACCATTATCAGACACTCTAAACAAGCACTAAAATGAGACAGTTCATACAGAGCACTAGGTTTTTTTAGTGTATTACCACATTCAAAATCCATGCTGTACTGTTCAAATTCTAGAGGTTTAATAGAGGAGATAAAAAGATTTTTGATTCCTTACAAAATTAATCTCTTTTTTTCTGAATTACTTCATGCAAACAGCTCTGTTCGACTAAGTGCACTAAAGCAGCATTAGATTAAAATGTACAATAAACTGAAGGAAGATACCTTTTGCAATACTTTTAAATATCACTCAGTTTCCATAAAATTGATCTGGACATAAGACGGGGCACTGAAAATAACCTAACGAATTTCTCCTTAAGTATTCTTACTCAGGTAGTTTTTCCCCTAAATGTGCAATGTTAAAGTCTAATTACCTGATCTCAGTAGCATTTCCAAACACAACTCCTGACTTGTACCTCATTAATTCACTGCAGTTTTTCAATAAATCAGTAGCAGTTTTAGAGATTCCTTCTACAGAATTTTCCCAGCCCCACCCTCAGAAAAGAGAAGATGTTAAGTACACAAGAAACTCTTAGTGGGGTTTTAAAAGCACTTAAATGATTAAGGAGCACAAGTCCCTGGACTTTGAACTGTAAATACTGACACTGCTAAAACCCTGGTTGAAGCTTTATAACTTCCCCAACTCATGAAAAATTTGCTTTTACAAAGCAGTGCAAAGTAACAATATGCACCAAATGCTCTGCCTATGTCTTCCTTTTTTTGTAGTATCCTCAGGATCAAGCTCAGCAGGGTTTCAACATCTGTCCCCTAAGAAAATCTGTTTCATTTTTCAATAAGGAAATGGAATGTAAGAGAGAAAAAACCCCAAACTAAAACAGTCTAAATTAAACAATTAAAACTAGGACACAACCAGATTTTTAGAGTTACAGTTTCAACCTTAGTTTGAATTTAGTATAATTAACTTGAAATATGTCCTGAAAAAGATGTTGGGTTCAAAATTATTTCTTATGAAATGAAAAACTTATTATAAATTACTTAGCATTTTGCATTAAGTCCTCACATACAATCAATGAAAGTCAGATAGAAATGGGAATATGGGAGAATGCAAATAAAGAGATCATGTTTAATTAATCTGAAATGCTGGCTACAACTAAACACATTTCTATACAGATTATAGCAGAAATGTAACATTTTTCACTTTGACAGTAAAATACTTCATTTCTCTCAGTCTACAAGACACCAATAAACTTAACCATCTAAATAAACTACCTAAGATGATCATAAGTAACACTATAGTGGAGATGAACAGAGCCTTGGAACTCTGCACAAGCAGAGCAGACCGAGTATTTAGGTTTCTGCACACTTGCCGAATGTGCTGCTTTTTCTCTGCTATAATAACAGTCTTGCATGAGGGAGCACTTACCCCATCTCTGGAACAGAAATATACAAAATAAATTAAAAATCTACAGCTTCACAGAGCAGACGCAAAAAAAGCTAAAGGAAAAGCTGGATAACTAGAACACCACTACAAAAACTTGTAATATCAAACATCAAGAGAAAACCTGCAAAAATTATACCTGCATTATACAGGGTTATTTTATTCCCTTCACTAGTTAGGAAGAAAGACGCAATCAAAAAAGGCCTTTACATACTAAAACATAGTGCATGAAAACCAGATCAGCATCAAGAGTTACATGAGTTATTCTCTCATTTGCAGTTAAAGCTAGAAAATAAGTTGTCCTTTCAGGCTACTAAAGTGTAGCTAAACGTGACATGTGCGTGCCCCACTGCTTAAAAGAACAAAGTGCACTTATATCCTACCTGATCAGTATTAAACAGAGCAGAGGCCATGGACTCTTGCTGAAGTGGAAGCAAAGGAACAGACTCTTCACTTTCCTCAGACATAGTTAAAAGTGAAAACTCTGAAGCTAAAAAGTCAGTAACACCTGTTGTAACACCGTAAGCAAATGTAAGTTATGAACTACGCGCTTTCAGGTGAATAAACAATATCAGAAGCAAATGATAGTGTTTTCTTTCCCCTATCAGGAAAATAGTTAATAGCAAACCCAGACCAATGCCCCTGAACCAAGAGATAAAAACCTAGCGTATTTGATAAGAAGTTTTTAGTTATTAAATCCAGACTTATCCCTCAGGAGCAGACCACCATGCCTGACAGTGGGCATGGGCTTCATCAGTTCCCACATACGCCACTGATGTTAAAAGGTCATTATGCAGTGGCAGATATTAAAGACCAGGCTGAACTCTTCGCGTGTGACTAGAAGAAGAGATGGCAAATTATAGCACTTAGTGATTTCACATGCTGACTGTTAGCCACAGAAGCTAGTATACTCAAGCAGGAAAGGACTTTTGTAGGTATGTACAAAAACAAAGTAGATGTGTTCCCCCTTGATGGATCATTACAACTTAGTATCAAAACTACAGTTACTTAATAATGGAAAGGAAAAGCACAAGTACCAGTTATTCATCAGTACAGTCTGTTAGTGAGAAGAACATAGAACCCCTTGCTGGTAAGGAGCATCACCAAATTATCTGTAAAGATGGTGAGCCCACAGCTTATCGGTGACCTCTGCCTTTTTAATCTGGCAGAAGTGTTCAATAAAATTAATCTCTCACCTGTTGAAGAGGAAAAGAAACCTTTTTCATTCCCTCAGAAGTAAAAGGAGAAAGGATGCAATAGGAAAGTTCCCACTTTTCTGTTTTAATTTTTCAAATGTATTTTATTTTTACTGATTTAGCATGATGGTTATCTGAGGATTTTTCAAAATTCTATTTAAACTCCTGGATTGCATAGAAGAGTTGAAGCAGGAATCAGAACATTCTCTTGAATTACTGCCATAGACATGGCTACAAGTGGCCCAGCCTCACAAGAGCATTTCTGCGTCACAAGGAAACCTGATATTCAAGAGGTACAGCAGGAACAAAGATCAGTGTGCCAAGTCTAAGAGCCTGAGCACCACACCCAAGTAGATAATCTAAACCTGATTTTACCAAAATACATACGCTACAATGGTATAATTTTAGCAACAAGTATGTCCTTAGGTCTTTCAATGCAATCATATTAAACTTTATGCTTCGAGTTCCTCCTCCCCCCAAAACCTCAAGAACCATGAGAGCACCTTGAGAATTATTCACAAGTAAGACAAGACAAGCTGCTCTTCCTGCATAGGAACAGTCCTCCAGCAATAGCAATAACAAAACCCAGGCTTCAAGCTCTACCTAGACTAAAATTAATTCTGTGACTGAGAAACCTGTGAACCAAGCAGACCACAGCCAGGCTAGATCAAGAGAACTCATTAAATCCTGTAAATGTCAGTGTTTGATACCAGTGTTTGATATCCCATTCTTTTTTTTTTTTCCCCCTTGATGGCTTGGTCACTCCAACACCACTTTAAACCGGGGGAAGTCTTATCTGTACATAAAAATTAGTTTAGAACATTAGATATTTTGCAGCATATTTCTTTCCACACTGTTTATCAACACAACAGTTCAGAAAGATAAAATTAATCCCAACAAACTGTTCATCCCCATTTAATTGCTACCAGGTAGTAAAATTGTTTGTTACATACAGTGTTGCTGAGATGGGTATCAGGGAAGTTTTCTGTCAGCTGCCCATGCTGAAACTGGGGTAAATGTGCAGACAGCTCTGTCATCGGGACAGTCCTCTGGGAATCACTTATTTCCACACCAAATGGACCTTTCCTCTTGGGATGCTGAAAGGAAAGAGATGTATAAAAATTCTTTTAACATGACCAGGTTCTCCCTCCCCTCCCTACTCCAATTCCTGGAGTTCACATAGACCAAAGACAACCATTTTGTATCTAACCATGATACCAAACTGTATCACATCTACAAGATGTCATAATAGGGATTTTCCAGCACAAAAGTAAAAGCCTCTAAAGTGTTATCAAATTAGTTCATCAGCTACAGAAGTCAGTCAGCAACAAACTAATAATTTAAACAGTTCTCCGTTCCTTCTTGTGCAATAAATGAGAAGCGTTCCACACTTGCTCAGAGCACAACTTCCATGTTTTTATCTCAGCAGAGATAAAATTGCTCCAAGTTGTTCCATTATGAATTGCTGATAAATTTAGCAGTAATTTTCAAGGATGACTGAGTTACACTTGATTATTTAAAATCCAGACATATCCTTAACACTGTGATACTGCAACAGAGACCTAAGTGCTACACAAGACAGTATTTCAGCTGAGCCTCGAGAACTAACATGCATTCAGTTCCCCATAAGTTCTGGCTACATCTACATAAACATGCCACATGTAAGAGCTTTGTATGTTCTTCCATAGGAAAGTCAGGTGGTAAAATTGTCCTACGCGAACTATATGCTCCATAACAGAAGAGGATAAAGCAATATAGGGGTAAGAGGAAGTCTGACTGACCTAACTAAATTTCAGGAAAGAACCCCATAATTTTAAGAGACAATGAGCAGGCCTACATAAATCATAAGCTCAGTTACACAAAAAATAAATAACGAATACACCTCAAAGGTGGAGTGCCAGTCCATCCCAAGTGGCTCTTGCTTCCACCCTGTCCCAATTCCAGAACTCATTAGCCCTCTCTACAGTAAATTCTACTCACTAAAATGGAAGAAAACAAATCCAGGAAAAGAAAACAAGAATATTTTTTCTGCTGTTTTAGTTTACTCAGCGAATGTATTGAGGGGTCTTGAAAAACTCTTACAACAGAGGACATCACAAAGCAAAGCCTCTCACTTTTGGCAGCAGCAAGACACAACTGCTGCAAGACAGCATCTTAGAGAGATAAGCCTATTTACATAAAAAGAATAGAAGCTACTTCTCTATTTACAAATAAATATGTATCTAACAAGACTAGGGCACAGTGCTTACTAACTTCAACAGCTAACTTAGTGAAGCACACATGGAAGAGCCAATAGGAAGCAACACCAATTTAACAAGTCTAGTGGGAGGATGCAACCTGTTTGGAAAAAGAAAGGGAATGTAGTATTCACTAGAATAGCTCCCTTCCACTTTTGCCATTAAAAATATGGCACACCTAATTTAAAATACAATTTAAATGTAAGATTAAATGAAAATAAATATGAATTACATTGCTCTTACTTTTAAAATTTTACTCTAATTCTTTGGTTGGGCTACAGAATAAAACCAATGTTATTTTAAGGCTGCTATTGGTAGAAATTCTCAGTGGCAGGGCAACCATAATGGAAAAAGTTGAGAATGCTCATCCAGATGTGGACTATCAGAATGAGATCTTTCACATAGCAGCATGTCAAAATTCTAATTAAGTTACTGGAGAGAAAACCAAAATGAAACGCCAATCACAAAATCCTACTTATAGACTGGTAAAGAAAACCACCACAAACTCACCAAACAAAAAACCCTCAGCTACTGAGGGGCAGAGAGAATCAGAAGACAGGGAGGAGTAACTGATGGAAGAGTTACACCAAAGTTTGAATGACAAACCTCAAAATTTATGGTTTGTTAAAACAGTTTCTTTTGAAAACTCAAGAGCTCAGAAAATGGATTCAGTACATCTTCCCAAACAACTTCATTTTATGTTTCTAAACAGATGAAATTTGTATTTAAAACATAACTATGAATGAATGAAATCTATAAATGAACTGTGCATAAACAGACACAAACTAAAACTTTGCTTGTTTTACCTGAAAAGGAACTCACCAAGACATATTTTTTTCTAATGAAGCTGTTAATGTTAAAACAGCCTGTCTAAAAAAGTTCCTCCTTGCTTCCTTTGGCTTTCCTAGGTCAGAACAACAGGAGTTACAACTGTCGCTGTCATGCGCCTACATTTAGCCTAATAAACAGAGGTGACACGCAAGTAAGCTCCTTGCAGAAGAGAAAGCAAAGCAAGTATCGATCAGACAAACGCGGCGCCGTTAACCCCTGCTTTCTCCCTCACGTGAACAGCAAGGAGCAGCTGCCCCCGCTTTGGGGGCCCCCCCGCCGCCCCGCCCTCAGCCCTGCCCCGAGCCGGAGCAGCCTCCTCGCAGCCGAAGCACAGGGGTCCCAGCCCCCGGGAGGCCTTCGCGGCGCTGTGGGTGCGGGTGAGGCCCCGGCCCGACCCCGCTCGGTGTCACCAGCTGCCCAGGCCCGGCGCAGCCACACCGAACCCAGCCCCGGTCTGAGCAGTGCGGGAGGGGCAGGGACCCTCCCGGCCCGTGGGCGTGTGCCGCAGGGCTCGCCCAAACACCGGGCCCGGCCCGCCCCCGGTGGCGCAGCGCGNGCCCGCGCCCCGCCCTCCGCCGCCACCTCACTTCCGACGGGCGATGCGGAGCGTCCCGGCCCGGGGAAGCCGCCGTACCGCACCCCCGCCGCACCGGCTGGGGCGGGGCCTGCGGCCGGCTCCGGCAATCCCGGCGCGCAGAGGGCACGACGGAGCGCCTCGGAAAGAACAGGCCGAAAGCTTTGCCGTCAGCAAGCGCCTGGAACCAAGACGCAGGGGTGAGAATTGAAGAAAGGCACTGCTTAGGAGAGGCTGGCTGGCTGGATAGCAGAGTGAGCACTCGCTGAAACTCCTGCCAGGAGGAATCGCGAAAAGGAAATCTAGCTTGACCTTTTTAACCTAGTACCACATAAAGAGAGAGGTGTTACGAGAAAATACACTTCTCGGCTGTTTTGAATGCAAGTCATATATATGCCAGCAACCCTGTTTTAAAATGGTCCCACAAAAAAAGGCATTAAGAAAGTAACTTGAAGCACTATTGACTTTTCAAAATAGAAACAGTATTACAAATCAACATGGTATCTTTTCAAGAAGCCTCTATATAGAGCTGTGACTGGTTAGTGGAAAAAACAAAATAACAAAGTCAATTCCAAATTTGAAACTTACCTTGTCATCCGTATTTAAAGGGTAATCCACAATTCCTTTTCAAGTGCATAATCAATTGGGTTAGTAACATATAGCAAATGCTATGATACATATAACCACTCTGAATACAAAAAACGTAAAATGTGTGGGAGCATGTAATTCTGCAAGTCTAAAACAATGCTGTTATTTCAGTATCTGACTACACTACAGGAAGATCTATGGTAAAATTAAGTGGGACAGAACTATTGCACTTAAAAGGTTTGATGTAAGCATTGCAACTCAAATACTGACTTTCAGTAGCTCATAGGCATATGAAACGCATTTAAAAGAAGCCATTTTTAGACTGGAAGTGATGTCTAACTATTAATCAAATAAAACTACTTGTAATTTAAAAGGGGAAAACAATCAAACACAAACCTCAACCAACCAAACACAGGCATACAGCTGTACCAAACTATTTTCTGTTATTAATATCAGTTTGATCCATGATGAAATGTCTATTAAACAATACCTTACACTCCTCACACTGCATGACTGTGTACTAATTTTTAATTCTGTACCTAATGTTGCTACACAGGATAATGTATAGAATATGCAAGTGAGTGACTCAATTGTAATATGAAAACCAATAGCTTGCAGTTTTCAGTGTATCCACTTTCCAAAATGCTACTCCTGCAAGCAGCTATCTAGCAACTCTATCGAGTAAGACCATGAAAGGTCTACTTCTCTCTCAGTAACAGGAAAGCATTAGTAGTAAGACACAGGAATTCAGTGAGAAGCTAAACTCACTGTTTGAGGCCCTTCTGCCCACATTTAGAGTCATGACCATCTACCTAAAAATTTTTTCAGTACAGGTTCCTGCTTAAAGAGAATGAAGGAAACAGACAAGATTAGAAAGACCAAATCTGTAGGTGAGCAGGTTAAATACTCTAAGAACAAAAAAAGTCTCTCACCAACTTAAAGATAATACAAAAATATATAATTCTTGGTAATGGATCTTACTTGCTCCTTGTTTCCCATTTCTTTTCAGTGCATATTAATGAAGAAAAATTATACTTTAGATTTTGTACTCACATATTCCAAACACTGAAATGGCAGTTATACAAAATTATGAGGAGAATAAGAGCATGTGTTATGCCAAGTTTTAAAGCCTTATTCACAGTAAAGTCTAGATAAACAAGTACATGCAGTTCTGTTGTGTAAATAGTGCTATTTTTTCATTACACAGTACGTGGAACTTCTGGAGCAACTCCCTCACAGTATGGGTTGTACTATGGCATGATGCACTGAGTACCTGAGTATGGTGGCACCATACATACTTTACGCATGTATCTCATTCTGAGCATACTCTTGATCTGGGCATTCACTAACATAAAACATAGAGTGTGTATTAAATCATACATCCAGACAGCGAAGTGTTGTAATATTGGCAAAAAAGGCTTTTTCTACCCCAGATTTTCCAAATTTATCTTCAAATAATTCTGCTACTGCATGTTGAAAGTTAACAAACAGAAGTTACTTTCTATA
The DNA here is from genome assembly GCA_013398015.1 of Oreocharis arfaki. Taxonomy (NCBI): domain Eukaryota; kingdom Metazoa; phylum Chordata; class Aves; order Passeriformes; family Paramythiidae; genus Oreocharis; species Oreocharis arfaki. Next base: position 395,863 of record VZRR01005314.1, read on the forward strand.
CTAAGACCCTCAGCATACATAGTTTGTGTTCTACTCTCCAGCATCACTGACACAAAATACAGTATCACAGAGACATAATAACAGTAATTTGAATAAGAGGTAAAAGCAGAAGTGACTTTATACTTGCATTCCGAAAGACGAAAAGCTGATAAGCCAAACCAGAGTGCATCTAGTGAAAATTCCTTTCTTCTTCCTCTACTGAAGGAAATCGCAACTTATACAAAGTTGTTGTGATGATATCACAACGATTCTATATACATATTTACCTAGATATTTAACACTCCAGCTTAAAGTTTACACGCCTTTCTCATTCAGGCACCTTCAATCTCCTTAGGAAAGGAAGAGTACAAGCTTATGTCCATTGCACACACAGCTTTAGTTTAGGGCAGAAATAAACTCAAGTTTCACAACTTGAGCTTTCTCTGAAGAATCTGTATGAGGATGTTGCACAATCAGTCACACAGTGGCATTACAATGTGTTTGTCGAATTTGTTTGTGTTTAACTACTACTAATGAGAGAGAATGCCATTTACCAGGTCAAAAGGCACTCAAGAAGCTCACTCTCCCTCTTCTCTGTATTTTCTACAAACAGATCAAGTTTTGAATTTACTTAGAATGTGAAAACTTTTTGGTAAATGGTGATGCAGAGCTGTATAGGGAGAACAGGGAAGTAATGTCTTTGGGTTGTAGCCATCAAGTTGCAGAGAAAAAGAGGAAGATTGCAACATATAGGCATACAACGGAAAACATTCTCATGAAAGTAACATCTGAGCATGACACTTCAAGTTAAAAAAGAACATTTTGTGGTGTGTAGTGTAGTATCACATGGATAAGAAAGAACATACTGGGATCACGTCTAAATTTGCAAGCTTCTAGTGACCTAATATAAACAGGAGGTAGTTTTAAAAAAAACCCCACCCCTAATTTGGGAACACTTGTTGATTCAGTAAGCAGTGTTAAATACAATTGCATGCTGTATAAGACTCCAAAAGAATATCAACCCTTAAATCAAATATATACATTTTTAATATCTGAAATATTTACATGGTGGAACCTTTACACGATCCCATTTGTTAAGAACAGTGTTTTCAAGTGTCCTCTCCAGATACAAAGAACTAGTAACTCAAGGTCACAGTTATGTTTTCTGAACAGGTCAACCTGTATCCTTCAGTTAAATACAATACAGAGATACTGGAACACCTTTACTTAATTTGTTTGCTTTAAAGAATTGTGTTTTAAAAATTAAAAATAATTTTGAGACAGTTTGCTCCCTGGAACACAGTCCTCCTGCAATCGAAACAGCTCACAGCACATTATAGATTTGACTTCTTACCCAGGTATGAGATAAAAAAAAAAATGCAGTTTACAGTACATGTCATCATTTATACCACATCAGTCTATTTATAAAAAAACATAGAAACAAGGCAGGAAAATATTACCCTCTTTCTGTGGACAACAGACTGCGTACAGTAGAAAACAAAAGTCAGGGCTAGTTTAACAGTATGGATAAAAACAAGATTTCAGCTTTGTTTGAAAACTTACTGTTTAGTTTTCATGGTTGTTTTTTTTTTGTTTTTTTTTTTAAGAGACAATAATGTCCAAACAGGGCTTTTTGTTTTGTTTTGTTTCTAAATACTAAAAAAAAAGCTTTTAAAAATAATTTCTTTCAAAAAAAGCCATCTGATTATTTTGGAGACAGAAGGTATAGTAGGTAAGGGCTAGAATGAAATTGAGCAGAAGAAAAAACCAGAAACCATTAGATAGCACTTACTGAATTTAGGTCCTGCTCTTGTTTTAACTGAGCAAATAAAAAACTTTCCTGTGATTTGCACTTTCTGGGAAAGAAGCAGAGCATCTGCAAAAGATTAAGTTCCCAGCTTCATTAGTAATTCTTAATGGGCAACAAAGTACCAAGACTACTACTGGCTCACATTAGAAAGAGAAGTTTGAAGGAACTCCTTTTCCAGTCAGATGAAGAGATCAAATGAACACACAAAGCTGTTCTTTAAAAACAGCTCAAGACACTTATTTTTAAATTGTATTTTGATCATTCCTTAAATAAAAAAGGGAAAGTATGCTCCCAAAAAACCACTGATAAACTTGCAGTAAAATCCTTTGTCTTCATCTGTAACTGATATAGTCCCACATTAAGTGCAAATGTTTTGCAAAACAGGGGATTTTTTTTTCTTAATATTTACAAGAATCAGAGTAACATAACAAAATTACCAAAGAGCATGTACAGTAGCTGCAGCTTATAAAACATACCGGTAATTGTACCTCGTGTATTATAAAGAGAACCAATGCAGGATTCGATAACTAACTGAGAAGGGTAAAAGGGGCCTCAGAGCAGAGGACAAAAAAATTCACATTTTCTACATAAAAAAATACAGGTCTCAAGTCTCTGACAACAGAGAGAATTCAATGTCTCTGAACAATGGGGGAAAAAAAAGCCCAAAATTGAAATGGAACCCTAGAAGCAAGGAGAGTGCTTTATTTCACTAGGCCAATCTTCTTTGCTTCTGTCTCGTATATCAACAACCTCCACATTTTGACTATGAAAACTTCAGCTTCTTCATCTAGTACCTGTAGGAAATACACATTTTTAAAGATTATTTTTAGGTTATGCATTCCAGTTATAAAGACTAATTGTAGATACGTCAGAACTACAAAGTGGATGTAAGGATAATATCAGTCTTTGAGGGAGGGACTGAAAAAACCTCTGGTGAGTTTGTCTGTCCAGCATCAGTGACCAGGCTTTAACTATATACTTGTATAGTGCAGCTGTTGAGCACTTAAAGATAAAAGCAGCACTAAACTAGTATCCAAAAGTGGTTTGAGAAGAGGCAGAGAAATGGCAGGCTTGGAAAGAACGTAAGAACAGGATATTCACATGTGGTATTTTCCCTTAAATTAACTCCTAATCTCTGCTCATTTTCAGCCTGGAACTTTCTTAGATATTTATTAAACTCTCAATGTATTTCTCTTCTCTGAACTTATTATCTAGGCTTTTCTTGAATCCATACAAACTTCTAGTGTCCACAATGTCTCTCAGAAGTTCCCCAAGTCACCTACTAGTCACACCAAAAACAATCTACTGTCTTGCACTATGCATGTGGCTCCTACCAACTTTGCTTCCAAGTTTCCTTACAGGAAGAGACTGGACAATTAGTTTTTATTCATCTTTCTGTGTATGAAAACACGGTGGAACAGTAGCATTATTTCATAAAGTCTCTCCCAACATCAGGCAAAAAGGAGCTGCTACTCTTCTACAGAAGATCCCCTTTTGCTCATTAATTAGGAAAAGACCCACTAAACCACTAATACAAATCTACTCAGAAGAAGGGGAAGGAATAAAAGTTTTTACTTCTGATACAGTTCTGTTATTGTTGATTTTGACATCTACTCTTAGGGACAAAAATCTTTGTTCCACACTTCTGAATACAGAGAAATTCTGAAGAGGGGTCAGTAATTTGTACCTAGGTGCTGTAACTGCAAACTAATGCCTGTGCTAGCATGATGTGCTTAATCATATCTAATGCATGTTTTCTGTTACGGACTCTCGCTTTTTTGCATAATTGACTTTTAGCTTCAGTAAAATGTAGAAGGTGTATCAGTTATAGAATTCCTGCTTACCATGGCAACGTCATCCAGTATGCTCTGCGGTGAGCTGTGAGCCATAACCTGAAAGAAACAAATGTTTTTAGACTGAAAACTTAGAGTAAACCCTAGATATATTTTTGGACAAAATCCAGTTACGTCCGAGGAATTCTGAATGCTTTGCACATGCAAGAAGTATTTGCAGTTCATTAAGGTCCAGTAATAGCCATGGCAAAAACTAGTACTAAACTGCATCAGAATCCATCATAGTGGGTGGTAGCTTACGGCCAATTACTGAGAAACAAGTTTCAGGAAGCTCCAGAGATTCACAGATCCTGTATTTGCTGGCTATGCTTACATCTCCAGTTATGCTTTCTTAATTTAAGGAAAAAGCTTCCCTTCCTTCAACAATAAACTGCTAATGGAAGGCAAAGGTAAAATTCTCCCTGTATCACTCCTTATAACTGGATTTCTCATCTACCTGTTAAGTATTTAATTTTTTTTCAGAACCAAGTAAGTTGTCTTTCAATACCATAGAATACCATTTATTCATACATACACACATATATAATGTAAGCATGGCAAATACTCAACTTCTGCTTTCAACTTTCTGCTAATCAACTGTGTCACAAAACTCTCAGGATTTGCTTTGCCTCTCATACAGTAGCCTCACAAGATAAACTAAGACAAGCCATTATAAACATGAGTACCACGAAAACTGAAGAGTTTTCAAAATTCCCTATTGATAAAAAAACATAGACTTGTCCCAAGAGATTAAAAAAGGCGACTTGTAAGAATTTAGTTTGTAATTTGCTGGAAGAAGCTACATAGATTTTAGTTTAAACAAGTCATGCAATGGCTAAAAGGTATAGCAGAATGAGTTCAGTTCTAATGCTAACTCTAAAATCTTACTTATTTGCTTACTAAAGGAACAACATCTAGAAAGCTTTTTAAGAAATTCATTTAGTTCATCCAAAAAGGTATATAAAAATCAGAGTGCTTTTTCTCCCACATTCACAAAAATCCTATTTTTAAGCTAAAAAATTTTAGTAGCAAATGAGATACTAACTCTGAAATTTAATGATAAATCCATCAATTAAAACAGCTGCTCTTGTCAACTGATAATTTCTTTCTCTGGCTCCATGTTTCTCTAACAGATATCAGAGCATCTAGCACATATTGTGCACAGGCATTACGGGAGGTAAACTTCTAAAACATTAGGGTACATACTGATGCCAAGTGCACCAACTGTCTCTGCTGACCAATATCCCAGATTACTGAGAAGCTAAGACGAGACTGCTTCCAAATACAGATCCAGCAGTCATTGCTGCAGTTTAAAGAGACAGCAAACCCCAAACGTTACAGAGAACACAGAAGATACGAACCTTAGAGCAAACAAAGTCAACTAGTGTGGCTTCTTCTTCACCAATATATTCTATTATTTTCTTGTTGATCCATGGTCTAATTCGACGTTCCATTAGTGTCTGGAAAGAAACCCACAAAACCAAAATTAATAATTGCCTTAAACTTCGCTCTGCAACAATTGCCCAACAAGCATTTAGAAGACTCAAACAGCTATTCAGCAGAAGACACATTTTCCTATCAATGATAGAACCCTTAGAGATTTGTCATCTCCAAGTATTTCTGAGAGCCACTCCAACATGTTTTTACAGGGCCTTTTTTCCTCCTTCCATAAAACTGCTTGACAATTAGTAGTGGCAATTCAAGAGCAACCAAACAAAAATAAGCAGGCATACTTCAGAATAAGGATTATGTACGAACAATAGAGGACTCAAGTTTGACTCCACTTGATGATGATGCTCCAATCCACTGGGGTCCCAGTAGCCTTGTTTTTCTCTTCAATTATAAGCTTTATTTGGAAAAACTAAGCCTTTTTAAAAATGATTAAATGAAATCAACTTACTGAATCCACAATTGACCAGTCAAGAGGATAAGCAAAGAGCTCTGGTTTTGCTGTGGGAATCTTCTCAATGAGACTCTTAATATGTTTGCGCTTTTCTTCTGTATTGACACTGCCTTTGATATTGCTTTTATCTTCTTCTCCATAATCCAGGGGAACAAGTTTCCTTTTCCGGGGCACATCATCGCTGTCTTCATCATCAAATTTATTGAAAACACTATCCACAGCAAGCTTCTTCCTTTTCACAGCATTGGGCTGATTAGGACTATTGCAGGCACCTACAACAAGAAAGACAGAGTAACATATTCATCAACTGCAACTGAAGCTAGTTTGCTCTTCCCCCATTACTTGAGGAATATTGGTTTGTATGCTACATAAACATCTGTGAATGCCTGGCTTTTAATTTCTCAAACGCTGTTATAAAAGTGGCAAAAGAGGTAAAGATGTCTAATGGAGTTTGTTCCAGACACCGATCCTTTTGAAAAATAGGGTCTTCTGTGCTCTGTCTTTGCTAAGGTTGGAACTCAGCTACAGTCTTTCCTCAGAGAGAGTGCTAATTGGTTTCAGGGCAGAGAAAGAAGGGAAAAGTTGCAATGCGTAAGAAAAGTGCTAATCAGCCTAATACCATATGGTCTCTCATTATTCAAGATATAACACGTGGTAAACTCAAAGTGCAGCCTGGCATAATTTAATCAAAAGAGTAAATAATAAATACACAAACCTTCTGGAATACAAATATTCTTAGTTCAGCTGCTCAGAACTACATTTTTTTAAAACAGCAGGAAATTGCTAAAGTACCAAGGAACTCCACACTCAAATTTCACTCACAACTGTCATCAGTTCACTGTGATACTCTAAAAGGAAGAAATCTAATTTTTTTTCTTTAAAAGGGTCTTAAGTAAACATAAGAACTACCTAGGTCTTAAATTTAACACATACCAATGAAAAGTAGAAATGAGTTTTTAAAAAAATATTTACAGATACATTAAGGTGAAAAAGCCTGTGAAAATAATCAATCCCAGCTCAGAACATTCCTAAAAAAATTAGCTCTTGAACATGCCTAAACTTCCTTCCTTTTTTGCCCTCAAGGTTTTGGATGAAGAGAGCTCTATAAAATGTATCTTCTGGATATGACAACTCAAGCACAGCATCTGGATAACAACTACTTGATATAAGTACATCAAAACACAGGACATTGTGGCTACTCAGCTTGACAATTTTCATTTTGATCCCATATGGAAGACTGAAATAAAATGTGAACTTACCCAATTTGAGGCTAAGTCCTATTTTGGGCCGATGCTCCTCCAGTTGCTGTTGTTCAGGTGAATTTTCATGAGGGATAATAATGCCACAGGGAGATTCATCACCAGGTGTGTTAGGAGTTGCATTTCCACTAGCAGAAGAAACAGATGGAGCAGAACTGATGGGTCGTAAAGTTGGTTTAAGGCAGGGCTTTTGTTCAGGCTCCTCCTCCTCTTCCTCTGGTTCTTCTCTTTTTTCTTCTTTCTCTGTCTTGTCTTCTTCTTCCTCCTCAGATTCTGGCTCTTGTTTTATTTGTGGCTGCCTACGCCGCTCAGCCTCCTGCTCCATCTACAATGAAAGAGACAATTAGCAAAAATAGAAGGTCTCTCAAAACTAGTACTGTTTGAAAAGAATCTAAAGATCCTCCTCTTTAGAAGACTGCTAGTCAAGAAATATACATGTAATTACTGGCATTACTCTAAGGAATACTGATTATTTCCAATTTGTTTTCAAACTCCATCAAATCTGGATGTTGATCTAGAAAGTTATTTTTTGTTTCCATTGTTCTTACTGCTTATCTGGACTTCTTTTTAAGAAAAAGTGAATGAAGAAAATAGTAAATATCAGATCTCTTACACAATTTTGCTCAATAAAACCAGATTACAAAGGACTCTCTTTTTCCTGTCAGACCAACGGCAACTCACCCTCTGGAGTTCTGCATCTGGATCTGGATGTCCTTCAGCCAGAAGACGCTGCCTAATTTCTTCTAATTCCTCTTTTTCCCTTTTCCTATCTCGTTCATCTGCTTCCATCTCTTTCTCCCTGTCTCGTAGCCTCTTCTGAAGAGCACTACCCCTACAAAAGATACATAGTTTGTACTTGAAAGAACATTTCAATGAGATGCTTGTACCACAGCACAAAAAAAACTTCATACAGATATATCTAGCACTAAATGAAAGTAAAATTAGTAAGAGCATCTGGCATCCTCTGTTTTTGTAACAGAAGAATCTAAGATACCAGTTCTCAACCTTACTGTACAGAATCCACCCCACCACATTAATCAGAAGTAGAGAATGTGGCTGCTGATCTCTCTAGAGAAAGAATCAAGTTTTATAAGTTTTTGACAAGAACCACTTCTGCTAAATGAGTTTAATGCAAATGTTAGCTAGTCTCATGCTAAAGGACATTCCCAATTGTTTACATTAACAAGCTTGTTCTTTATACTATTTACAGCTTCTTTGCAGTCAATTATTCACAGGCATGCTTGTTCCCTTCTCCCTGCTCCCAGCACCTTATTCTGACATTACACCGGCCTCTGCCCTGTCTCACCCAAAAGTAAAGTGAGAGGAATGTGCAGCTACTCCCAAGTACTGACAAGTATAAGTAAGGAGTTTCCCTTTCCCCTCTGTCACTTACCAAGTGACACTTAAAAAAATTAGGTCATTATAACGCTTACATTGCCACATTACCACTCAAATATAAACTCCATAAGCCTCTGCCAACAAACCCCACAATTGTGTTAGAAGGAACAAGGGAGATTTTGTTGTTAGGAATACAAAGACATACCTGTAGTATTTTGGATCATCTCTGTCATCATCATAATCTTCTAAGAATTCTTTCAACCGTTTGGCTTCTTTTGCCTGCAAGGAATGGAAACTTAAATAATTATTTCTGGTTTCCTTTCCAAGAGTTTAAAATTTATTAATATTATTAGCAAGTTAATTGTAGATCTACTCTGCTTCAAACCAGAAATACAGAATTTTCCAAACAGAAAATGGAAAAGTTTTGGTATTGCATCCAGAGGGTCCACTGGTATTGTGTCACTGATTTCCATATATATATACATACACTCCCGTCCCCCGTTCCACCCCCCNTATTTTACATTACAGATGAAGAGGATTAAAAGTTCCTGTTCTCCAGATCCATTAAGTCTGGCACAGGGTATTTTAACATGGCAGCCTAAGAGTATTTTATCAGTACTGTTTTGTTTTAAGACAGTCATGCACAGAAACAAATCTGATGGCTGCTCCTAGGATAAGCACTCTCCTGTTGTAGCATGGATACAAACCATGTGGCACTAATGTACAGGCCTATGTAGTATTAACGTGCAGGCCTAACACTGTAGGAGGCAAAGGAGAAAGAGAGGAGACACTTTCTCCCTCTCCGGTAAAATGAAAAGGCAAACCCGCCCCGCCCCTGTTCTTTAAGGAAAGTTAAAGTAGGACCTTGTAACCTGTATCTAAGCAACATCCTTAAACCAACAGAAAGGTACGTTTATGCTAATGACTTTGAGAAACAAATTATGATAATGCATGTAATTTCAGCACAAAATTTAACACTGCTTTCTACAACTGCCATCCAAAGCCAGCATGCAGGATTAGAAATGGAAAATATCCTTGAGTCAATTTCAAACATTTTTTCCCCCTCATGCATTTAGAGGGAAAACTTGGATTCCACATGAAACAATGTGTTTATGTGTTCCTCTTTTCCCTGTGTGTTTCTTTGCATATATGGCTTTGAAGCAATTCCTAATCCATCGTCTACTCTCTCAACATCTTCTTGCCTTCTCTGGAAAACGATGAAGTGAATTAACACCCCTAAAACTTAACATAACTTCTTTACGCTTTAGCACAAAACTATGAGATTACAGAATTATCTATCTTGCAAAGGTGTCTTTTTGAACAAAACTTCCAAGTGTTATGTTGATAACTGTGATCATTGCATAACTAATGAACTAAGGATGGGTGTTCATAAAGTGCTTAGATACATTAGAGAATACTGTATCGTATCTCATAGAAGGTTTGGGCGCATGAGCAGGCTGGAAGTTAAACAGGTCTAGTTCCACCTGCATGACACAGAACACACAGTAGGTTTTGTCACAAATCTGACACAAGTTACAGATGTAATAGTGTGTGATGATCAGACCACAGTATTTTGCAGCTGCCTACTTCTCACTCTTCTGCCTCCACAAGACCAAGCCACTACGCTTTGTTTTTCAGACTCTAAATAGTACTCCCACTCACTAGACATCTTCTGTTTCAATTCAATTAACTGACGGTTTTTTTGGTATAAAAAACCATACACAGCCTTTCACACAAAATGAGAGCTCTATTACTATCCATAAACGTAACAGTAGAATATTACATTCTAAATGGGACCAAGAGAACAAGGCAGGGAAAACTACATGTAAAACTATAAGCCTTACCATTTCCCTTCTTCTTTCTTCTTCTCTCTCAGCCTCTTTTTCATATTCTCGACTTTTTTTTCGTTCTCTGATTTCCCAGTTTTTAAGACGCTGCAACAGAAGAAAATACACTCCAATCCTCAAGAACATTAAGAGCAGCAGTACTACTTTAAAGTTAGTTTGGAGTGTTGTTTAAAACAACTGTATTATAAATAATTCGCATAATTTTAATTTCAAACATCAGAATAAAAAGCCTGTTTTGACAGTGACTTACATGCTCTGCCCCAGTTCAGGTACTCAAATGATTAAAAACATATTTGGGAAAAGGAGAAGGAATGATGTATTTTATACTAGAGGCCTTGTTACCAATTCTTAGAAAAATTTTTTTATTTAAAGAACCTTAAAAATTCCAACCTACCTCTTGATATGCAGCTTCCTTTTCACGCAGTTTCCTCTCTAGTTTTCGTCGTTCGTAGGCATCTTCTTCATCTTCTTCTCGGTCTCTCTTCTTATCCTTTTCCCGCTCTCTTTCCCGTTCTCTTTCCCGTTCCCGTTCTCTTTCCCGTTCCCTCTCGCGTTCTCGCTCTCTTTCCCTCTCACGTTCTCGCTCTCTTTCCCGGTCTCTGCTTTTTTCTCTGAAGGAAGAAAAATCCGCAAAGTTCAGTACAGAGCCTTCCTCTCCATTCAGTCAAATGATTAATAGCATCTTAGAAGTTACTTTAGTCCTGCAGTTGCAGAAGATGATTAGCCGGTATAGAAATGGGCATAAAATCAATACTTCCTAATGCGTATTCAGAAACCTACTTACCTAAAAGTAGTTGTTTGAGCACTAAACATTAAGTAGTAGTATCTACAGAAACTAAGCATGATCATATGCAATTTCTTATCAGACTGTGTTAGCAGTTCTCCACAGCTAAAAGCACCACAAATAAAGGGTATCCTTAATAAATCTTCCATGTTTATGTGGCTTACAAACAATTTTAACACTTCTGACAAGGTGATTTAATGTAAAAGCAGCACTCTAAATATGATACGATTAATTACAGCTTGAAAGAGTAATCCCCTTGCTTTTACTGAAAAAACCTACAAACCAAACAAAAACCCAAACCCAACCAACTGAAAAAAAACCCCAAAATCCAACCAAGATTTGCTGACCACGGAAAAAAGGAAATAGTAAAATCTGCTTAAGCTAAAAAATACCACAAACATAAGATAAACCTAAGCAGGAGTAAAGCTAATAATTAAAAATAGGAGAGGTTTGAGATAAAACCAGTATGTTTAAGTCATGATTGGAGAGTTGCTTACTGCATACTGCAGTTTTTATATTCTTGTGCTGTGGGGGGAACCATGTATTCTCCCATTTGGATTTCCTGCTGTTACTATGATCTTCCAAAAGGATATTTTTTTTGAATGGCAGCTGATCTACTGAACTATACGCATTTAGTAAACAGCACTAAGAAAAAGCGAAATAAATAGCAATGGAAGTATATTTACCTTGATCTGCTCCGATCCTTGTTGCGATCTGAACTCCTTTCACGATCTCTGTCACGGTCTCTGTCCCGTTCGCGGTCTCTGTCTCGGTCCTTAGTTCGGTCACGATCCCTATCTCGCTCCCGTTCACGCTCCCGTTCCTTCTCCTTCTCTCGTTCACGCTCCCTCTCTCTTTCACGCTCCCTCCTTTCTCGTTCACGCTCCCGTTCCCTTTCTCTTTCTCTGCGTTCTTTTTCAATTTCCTGTCTTTCTTTCTCCTTTTTGCCTTTTTCCTCCTCCAGTTTCTAAAAACCAACAAGAGAACTTCCATAGTTAATTCTGTAGTTACACAAACTGGATACTCCCGGCGCAACACACAAGGCTGGTAATGGAAATACCAAAACCGCCACTAATTTTAAAATATTAAATAGGGTTTGGTGGGTGTTTTTTGGAACTCGTAAGTATGAAATCAAAATGCAGCAATCACAAGACTAAGTTTCGTGCAAAAGCATAGATCTACACAGACCAGCAATCTCCAACCTTAGCAGAGTAGGGCTGGCCTTGTATTATGAGCTGACTAAACTGCACATTCAGAGTGCACTACTAGTCAGGATTCAGGTGGGACTCAAATTCCACTGGCCCTGTGAGCCAGCTGGGTACAAGTAAAGCAAACTTCCAGCTGATAAAATTAACTCTGTTCAATTAGGAAAATAAATTTCAGTGGAATGCTTACTGGGACAGTGAGTTGTTTCCCAAAAAGTCTTGGCACACCAAAACCATCCTAGATGAAAACTCGGATAAAGAAATATATCCACTTACACACGGTGCCTGGGGTTAAATAGTGAAGAAAACTGACACTTTCCCCCTTTTCCCTCCCTAAAAAAGGTCTAAGTGTTCACTGGTAAGAACTGGACTCTGCAGAATGGAATCTTAACTTCCACAACTGCAAGATGGAGACAGTTAAAAAAGGTTGGAAATAGCTCTTTTGAAACACAGAAACTAAAGTTTACCTGCTACAGTTTTACTAAAAATTGTACAAATTTGCCACTTTTTTTTCAATTAGAAACAGTTCTTATGACCAGAATTCCTATAAGACAATAGAAAATACATCAACAGAATGATAGATAAATCCATCCTTGGAAGCAATTGTTATGTGTTAACTTACAGATGCTGTGCTAGGACATGGACCGCCAACACTGGATTAACCTTGCCTATTAGCTATGTTTCTGGGAGGAAGAGCAAGTACACGGTTCACAAATATACCAAATAACAACCAAATATACCAAATTTCAACCTGATGGATGCCAGAATACCACTTTTTGAACAAATATTGAGCAGAATAAACAGGTTTATCCCCTTTGGCTCCACGTTTACCATCACTGAAATGAAATTAAAAACTGGAACAATGAAACAGCATTTTCTCCGGTTTGTGGTTTTTTTGTTCTTTTCTTTTAAACAAAGCATTTAAGACAACTTTAAAAAGCAATCTTACCTGATTAGTGTTCTTCTGCCATAGGCACAGGACCAGAGAGCCGACAAAGGATTACAGAAATAAAGCTAATTCACTAGTGATTAATGTATCCAGTGAAACTATGCTGCATTGATAGCACAATACAGGCAAACCCATGTTGGATACATTGAAATCACAAAAGGAAAAAGGGACTAAAAATGGTAGGAATTGGTAGAAATCTGATGTGAAAAAAAAAACCAACTTAGATCCTATAATATACACTGGGCTGAAAAACTGATTTCTAAGGACTGTATTATCCAGGAGCTTTACAGCATTAAACCTCAGTAGGATCAAATATTAAACTAGGTTGTTAACTTTTAAAAACAACTTACCTCAAATTTCATATACTTTTAAAGAAAGTTTACATACTGAAGTGGTTGATACTTACAGGTTATCTTAGATGTTCCAATAGAAATTTCTTTAGCTGAACTCCTGATTTTTCGCCACTCTCAAAAACTTTGTTTGTTGTGAGATTTCTCACGAGAGTGGGTTTCTTTCTTTTATTAAAAACACGTTCACACAAGTGTGAATTTACACACACAAGTTTTGGCATATTAAAAACCATTTCCTAAGTCCACTTTCTTAAAATCCAATCGAAAAAATAAGCTGGTCTGTTTTGTAATCAAAATCTGACCTCAATCAACTTCTGTAAACCTAAATAAAAGGATCTGAAAGGGTAATGGGATGGGAACAGTATCAGATAAACTGAATTAATGGAACAGAAATGAACAGGTAGAATAATTATAAATCTTACCTTGAGCTCTCTTCAGACTCGTCCGTGCTGTAAATGGACGCCCCCTGCAATGCTGATACCCTGACACTCTGTCGTTATTGTTTATAAACTCATACCAAAAACATGCAAAGGTTCACTGTGCTCACTAGCCAGCTGCTAAGGATTCAACAGCCCCTTTTAAACATATCCAATACACACAATGACTACTTCCAGTTGATTTTTAATGTTAAGAAACCCAAAATAGCCCCCCAATAATACAAATCAAAGGCAGTGAAATGCCCAACAGCTTCTGAAATATTGAAGCTTGGTTTTTGTTTGTTTTGTTTGCAATTTTTAAAAAAGTATTACTTGTTTGCATCTTAGTATCAGTGACAACTCGGGGCTCGGAATTGAACGTAATTGTACTGAAGTTTCACCACTAACCAGTTTCACATTCAATTGCTGAGCTTCTCCAGATGACTTTTTCTAGATTTTTTCCCCCCCGGGTTTGCATGTTGAACAACTTCAGTCAAGAGAAAAACTCAATACATGTACATACAATAACGTGTAGTCACCTGTGTTTCTATTGATACGGTTGCATGAAAACATAGTACCATCCCCAGTGACTGCATGTGGTAAAGCTGAACAACACAGGCACACTTCACCTTGCTGTATCTTCAACATTTTCTTTAATGTTGATTTGGGGGTATTTTGAAAGAAAAGTGTGTGCTCAAAAGAGCAGCTTGTTGATACTTCCCTAGGCCAAGGACCACTCCAATCTTGTTGGGGAAAAATTAATACCAACTTTAGGTTAAACATTGAAATAAGAACATCACATGCATAGTTGTGCTCTCCGATCCGCAAGTATCACTTTCCAAAGCAGAAACATTCACAGATGCACTAGCATTAGTGGAAACTTCCGTAAGTGGGGACCCTGGGGTGGGACTTAATATGCACAACCATTTCCAAGCCAGTTACCCCTTTGCATATTTTTCTGAGGGGGCATCCATAAGTATAATAAAAAACAGAAACTCATACTTACATCCTATTCCATGTTACTTTCCAAGCTGTGAGTTTCATCTTGCATTAGTCACCATATGATCTCTATCATAATGGTGGGGGTCAATGAATAGATTAGCTTTATGGGAATTTACAGTTCTTCCATGCATCTAAAGTTTGGTAAGTCTGGTAACCATTGACCTAGTTTTAATCTTCCCCCACTCTTAACTTAGAACTATTAAAATAAAAGACTTTAATTTAATTCACGTTTCATCTCTTCAAAAATCTTGGATAATGTTACAAATCTACCTAGAGAAACACACTCAAGTGTATGTCTTATACTGCAGCCCCGTTTAGCCTTCACTTATAAATATCTTGACTTAATGTATGTGTAGCAACTTAAGCTGCCTTTATTCATGCTGAAGTGAGAAGACTGAAAAATACTCAGTAGCAATCAACATCTTAGCATAAAGATGTCACGGGCCACTTTAACGTGGCAACTGTCTTTTTCTGACTTGTAAAGAGCTACATGTATATTAAACCTAACATAAACATCATTTTAAGTGATATTGCAATGTACTGCTAAATTTTATAATAGTGGTTTTTCGGATTTTGAAAAAGCCTAATTTGTATCAAGTGCAAAAACAAGAATACTACCTTGTGTGTGTCTCTGAATTTACTGATCTCTCTTGATATCAGGTCTCTTTTGTCTTCCTCCATTTCTATAGCATTTATATCCTCCTAAAAAACAAGGGGGACAGGAGTAAAAGCATTAACAGCCATCTGTACAGACCCAGGAGAACAAGAGAAAAGCTGAAGGTTAGAAGTTTTCAACCAGTCTTGCAAGAGATAAATAAAGTCCTTCTGCAGTACCAAACCTGACAGTCTGATGTTAATGAGTGGAAAAAAAAAAAAAAAAAATCAGATGGACAAGAGTCACAAATCTGGCAACTAGCAGTAAACATAGTCATTGTCAAAGCCTACAATGTAAACGAACCTTGGTGATGAGTGGATAAGGTATCAGTGGGGCCACTGGAAATCTGCGGAAAATCTGCGGAAAAATCCACGGAGATTTTTTTTTTTAAAAATAGATTGCACACTACTCTGAAAAACAATGTTTTGTATGTTTGTACTACAAAGCAATATTGTATTGCTGTGATCTCATTTCTTTGATTCAACAAAGTTACAGAAGAACCTCGCTAATTCTCCCTTTGCTGAACTACTTAAAACACATAGTGATGTCTCATGTTAGTAAGACTTCACTGAATTACAAGTGTACTACAGGATATTAGTACGCTATAGTAGTATCAGAAACAAGGCTAAGCTACACTTGCCAAAATACGTACGTATATTTGCAGTGGGTATGTCTTGATTTTATTTACTCGCTAATTCGCAGAATTTGGTAGATTGCACCTGCTCTTATAGTTAGTGCGAATTAGCGAGGTTCCCCCGTGCTTGAAATTGAAAACCAGATTCCACTCACTCTCAGCTCCCCGCACACATTTTCAACTCCCCCACAGCAGTCATGCCTTCACCCAGAAGAACTAACAGCCTCTGCTGCTAACACCAGCGGGAATCATCTTCACACCGAGCTCTTCAGGGGACAGCAGCCCCAAAGCCGGCGAGTTTCCACACCCCCCCTCACCGCCCCCACGATATCTGCATCCACCTTCCCTTTCCCCCCCACCCTCAACAGTCCTTCTCTCCCCTCTCCGTCATGGACAAGAGAACAACAAGCTAGTACCACCTCTTCACTCCCACCTCTATCCACACAGGCCAAAGACGGCAACTTCCAAGTTACTTGTCTTCCTTCCCAGTATGGGAAGGATGATGGGGTGCAATTTTAAGCCACAAGTGCTGTGTATTTTAAAAGAGCTTATTTGGCTACTTGACTAGCTCAGATTAGTAAAGTTCTACACAACACAGAGCCAAGAGAATATCGCTCTGTCACAAGGACATAGCACCCATCTCTTCCATGACTGCAAAGGTCTCTTACAATGTTTAACTACCTGGCATTATTCATGGCTATATATATATATTTACCCACAGGACAATACACATTGTAACAGTGCTTGTAACAAAAAAATACAGCTGATAGCATTAGACAGTGACTCATTTTCAAATTGTCATCGAAGAAAACAACTTCTCCCAAAGGGAGGGAGAGGAAAGAAAAACAAATTCTCAGCTCAGCACTTTTATACCTCAGGTCGGCCATGACTAACAATGTTGTGGTAAGATAGACTTGCTCCCTGAGGGAGATGTTTCTTGCACCAGACTTAAACTCCATAAACATTTGAAACTGCATCATTGCCTTGGAACAGGTACTTTGCAGAAGACTTAAGTGGGTAAAAATCTTGGTCAAACAATTTTCCAATCTCTTTCATGTAAGGTGCAGAATGGTAGGTGGGAAAGCCCATTTTCCCATGGTTAGAAAGTTTGCAGGAAAAGCTAAGTCTGAGTTTGCTTATCCTTGTTCCCCCTTCTCCATTTTGTTTTAATCCATAAAAAGGTCATTCACAGAAGCAGGTCTAAACCAGAATATTCATTCCTACTTAACACGGGTTTTTTTTGCATTGCACAAGATAGGAAAGCTGGCTGACCAAATCCAGCCAAATTGAGACGTGCATCAAAGAGATTTTGTACGGCAGAAAGATTACAATATGCCTTTCATCCCTGAAGGATCCCTTCAAGGACACACACAACTAATGAAGTGCTTCCACATACGGGTAGACAGCTGCAACCGGTTGGATCAAAGCACACTACAAGAATGCATACTATAAGCAGAGAGAAGAATTTCGTCAAAAACTACCAAATTCACGCCATTACAGTAGCGCCCTGGCATCTTTCACTAGAAATTGATGGTATGCAAGAACTCTTTACAGTTGTTTTTTAAGTTCTTATCTGAAAAACCCTACATGCACATACAGATTAAACTGCACTACATTCAGTATTTCCACCTTCAGAGGGATGAAAGGTTGGTTCAGTCCTGCCCAGATTGAAACCTGTTGTTCCAAAAAGTTTAGGTGCTTAAATGCCTAAACCATCCTGAAGGGATGGTGTCTATAACTGACTAGCTTTCAGCTCAAAAAAAAAAAAAAAAAGAAACTGCTGCTGACATCAATGCTTGTTGATTTGTTTTCTCATCAGAAGTTTAGGTTTAAAGTATTTGTACAAGGTTTGGCCATTATATAAAGGTGAGTTGAAGAAAAAAAAATCTGTTTTGTCCAAAATCAAAACACATACGTCCTCCTTCTTTTCCTTTTTCTTCTTCCTGGGGTGAGAGTCAGATTCCTGGGAGGGGGCATTGAGCTCGCTGGAATATTCTCGTATTAAGACTTCAATGGCCCCTTTAATTATCTGATCTCTTCTCTTTGTTTCCTCATCCAGTGCTTCATCATCGTCATTTGTTGTCTCTGGTCTGGAGTTCTAAGGAAAAATGGCAAAGTAACAAGACTCAACAAACTGAGAGTAATAATGTTTTTATCAGAAGTTCACCTTTCATCATCATATTCATGCCCCTACAGCATTTACTATAAAAAAGCAAAACCCCAAACAAAAAAAAGATGAACAAACCCATACAAAAAAAACCAACTCACCACATGAAAACCAAACCACCTACAAGGAATTATCAACTGCATTACATTCGTCAGATCTTTTCACAGTGGCAATACCACAGTTTATAGCACAGTTTTATGGAATGGCTGCAGAGAGCAAGTATAGGATTGCATAATAAAGTAACATAATAAAACAGAACAGAAAAATGGTGATTAAGGCAGTAGACAGGAGAGAGCACCCACATGCTCCCAGAAAGGCAATCACTATAGTGCAGCTCTTGGTCAAAAGTTTTGCCTTCTAGGCTCCAGAACTTCAAGTCACTTCAACAGCAGCTCCTCAAAGCCTTCTACTTAAATGCCATGCAATATGAACGCCTACCTAAAATTTCCAAGCTGCAACTTCAAATGGGAGAACTATATTAAAGAAACATCGTTAGGGAAAACATTCCTTGCACAACAAACTTTTTTTTACTTTTAATTAGTATCGGTCAAGTACTTCGCAGTTCCTCATCTTTTTGCTCCTTTCAACCTTGTAGGGAGGAAAAGGAACACAAAGTAGTGCCTTTCACTAAATATTACATCAAAGGGTAGAACGACGATCTGCACACTGAGCAAGGTAGCCCACCTCTTGATCCCCTAAATCTTTTAGAAAAATGGAATCTCACCTGAGAATCCAGCTGGGTATCCCGTCAAGCGATAGGTTGGTGGGTGGAGTGAGGGGGAGGGAAGGGTCTGATGGAGCAGCAGCTAAGAATGAGGGGGAAGGGAGGATTCAGTTGGAGCTGAAGAAGCTGCCAGGCCAAGGAGGAGCAGGCTGAAAAGAGCTAGAAGGTAGTGACAGGGGGTGGAATTGAAGAGATCCAGGGAGAAGTGATCAGGGAGAGGAGCTAATTAGATAAAGGCTTGCTTGACGTGTCTCTATATGAAATTGCGTTGTAGTATACATGTTTGATTTCTTAATTCAAAATATTCAAGAAAATTTGCAGCTTCTGGATCCAAGTGGCACCAGCACACCAGTGATGGTATGAAAGGAATTGCAAGCAGTTTGATTACAATGCACTTCCATTAATACTCCTCAGCAACTCACATCCTTTCTTTGCACCACCACAAAAAAAGAGCAAAAACCCTACCAAATCCAACAAAACCCAACAAAAAAACCATGGAGTTAATCTCATTCTACAGCTCAAGAGAATGGGCTCATACAGTTGCCTTCACCTAAGCCACAAACAGTACCTGCTGGTTGATTACAATCAATCCCCCTAGACTGACTGTAACTCACAGGGGCTCGCAGAAAACAAAACTCATGATAGATGTACAAGAACTCTAGAAATACTTTGAGCTCGTTCATTACATCAGCTGTGAAGCACAGTATCACAGGTGACGCTGACATGAAACAAGGAAGTACAGAATGAAAGGGCAGTCAAACCAAGCCCTTACCTAGGCTAAGAGCTAGTGCAGTACTCCACTCAAACCTCACAAAGTTAGCACTCTGCTTTACTAAGCCATTGCATTTAATCCCATGCACGGGGTATGCAGTGAAAGACATGTAAAGTACCTCAAGTCATCATTATGCCTCTACTTCTGCTTAGGTAAAATGAAATAAAAGTATCTGAGTTTCCACTACAGTCTACATACATTTAAGAAAATTCCAAACTGGAATTTTAAAAATTTACCTGCTACAGTGTGATTAGCATTTTTAGTTTTCTGAACAACAGCCTTTGTCTTTGACTTTGACTTTACAGAAAAAAAATTTAAGTGATATATTAAGGCACATGCAAAACTTTGGGAATTAGAGACAAAGCCCAACTTGATTGGGGTTGAAATACACTATTTCAGCAAAGAAATGGAGACAATCAATTTCAATGCAAACTTGTCAATTACATATCTTTGCATCTCAACAAGAATTCAACAAATCAAGTATCTACAATTATTCCAGAACAGATCCTTTGCTTTAGAAAGGAATAATACAAAATTAGTTTTCCCATCTACTAAATGCCTAAAAGCTGCCCACTGCCTGACAACTGGTAACTGTCTCTTCTACTGAATGATCTACTTCTTTCCTTTTCATTGATTTGTTCCAGAAGATCATCAGTGGAGGGTAAAGAAACCTCAATTCCTCTCAGATAGCAAATTTACAGACTGACAGAGTAACTTCTTCTAGGGCTTAAGCACTTTCAAGAGTTTTTAGAGAAAAATGAAGCAACAGAATCAAAACAGATAACACTTATTACTATACTTTATAATGAATTGCAGAATTGATTCTAGAGATGTAGTTGTAGCTTGCAGATAAATTCAAACACTATGGAATTAAGAGCTTACACTTCTCTGCCTTTCAACATATCTTCAGACTCATTAATGTGATTCTGGCAAACTCCTAAAAGGAATTAAAGACACAGAAAGGAGCAGAAACTGAGACATGCTCACAATCTGATCTAGCAAGTACGTTACATTGACATCCTACCAAAAGAAGGCAAATCACACTTTATATACATACCCCATTAGATGCCTTTTTCTTTGCTTTCCATTCATCTAGCTGAGCCTTTGTCTTCGCATCAACTTTAACCAGCAGCTTCTTCTCTCCAATCTGGAGGTCATGGAGTAGTCTCAGTGCTCGTAGTGTGGAATCTGGTTCTTTGTACTCACAAAATCCAAAGGCTGAAATGGATGATTGAAATGAGAAGTAAAACCATTAAAGCTCAGGTAATTTACTTTGTTTAAAAATGTGTTTTGAATCAATAAACTTAGAACACAGGCACTCGTTTTTTAAAAGCCAGGAGTAAACATCATAAAAGTTCAAAGTTCACTCACTGACCTCATCTTTATATAATTAACAGCCCAGTAAATAAGATGGAACCAGTACATACATAGTGGATGTCCCATCCCTGGAAGCTTTCACAGTCAGGTTAGATGGGGCTCTGAGCAACCTGATCTAGTTGAAGATGTTCCTGCTCTTTAAAGGGGGTTGGACCAGATAAATTTTAAAAGGTCCCTCCCAACTCAAACAATTCCATGATTGTGTTTGTAAAGCTTTTAACATATCTGTCTTAACTAAGAAATGCAGTCTATATGATGACATCTCAGGCAGATTTGCAATTGTCTGACAGCCAAAGGCATCAATCAACAGCTCTCTGCTAACCTAGAGGGAAGCGTATTTCAAACGAGGTTCTTCACAACAGTTATGTGAAGTTTTAAATGAGAAAAACATTTTATGACAGCAAAATAAAAAAAGTGTGATATATAAAAAAGCTGAAGGAACTGAATTACATCCTTAAAACGAAAAAAAAACTCACAAGCCTAGCAAGATATGAGAACATAGCAAAAAAAAGTAACCAAAATTGTTTCCTGCAATCACTGGAGAAGGGTCACAAAAAATAAATCAGTTCAACTTGGAACAATAAGGAAGGTAAATTTTACACCAGGAAAACCTCCTTCATAGAGAAGGATAATACATATTATTGGAAGTGACTTGTAACAGTGTTAGAACAGTATCTTCCTTTGTGGACTAAATCCAAACTGGCAGACCTCTCTCAGGAAGAGTCCATAAAATCATCCAGTGTCAGAAAAGAAAGGTAAGCAAAACTAGGGGTCCCAAGGCATTTTCCATTTAACCTCTCTCAATTTTATTATTTTATTCTGTCCCAGAAAATACTAGCCCTTTACTAGAAAGTATTTAGCAACTATCATATTACAGTAACTTAAAATGCAAAATGATTAAGAATAGCAATGTGTCAAGATATTAAAAAAGCTGCCAGGTAATAAAAACAAGAGTATGTCTAGAGATTTTGAAAAGCATGAACAGTTACCTTGAAGTTTTCCAGATGCCCCTTGCACTCTCTTCCAACTCAAAACCAAGCCACATTTCTGCAATTAAGAGAAATACCATTAATTTTTATTTTATATTCAAAACATTACAAAAACTTAATCCACTTTTTGCAGAAGACTATCAAATTAAAAAAGAGTAAACACTACTTGAGAATAAAACAGGTCAATATATTCACAAACATCTATAGCGTAAAAAAGTACTACTCTTCACTTACTGAATTCAGGCATAGTGGGCTGTTATTTCAGTGAGTGGGAATAGTTCTGCTTTTAGTTTCAGTACACTGCTTGTGGGTCATTACTTTATTCATCAGACAAGGACAAAATTTAACAAGCAGTCTGCTGTACTTACTGCTAGAAGCTGCCGTATGAGCATGTCTGAGGCCTTCTCTGAAATGTTGCCTACAAAAACAGTAGTAGTGGGACCACAATTTTCATCATTTTCTTTGTTCTTTAAGCCAGGATGGTCTTTTCTGACTCCCAAATGTTTTCCAACCATAGACACTGTGGTAGGAACTAATACCTATGAAGAGGAGGAGAAGTTAAAAAACCAAACCAATCCAATGCTTTATTTTACATTTAAATACATAAAAGACTTAGGGATACACTATCGCAGTTGAGGTGAACACAAGTTCTAGCATCAAAGGCTAGTAAAAAGCTCTTCATTCCAAAAAGCTAGTGTCATATATATACACTTTTGTATGTTTATCATTCATGCTACTTGTCCACTGGTTGCTTAACTACTACAATAGATTCACCAGTTATTTTAACAACAACATACTATTATTAGTCATCTATAGCATAGGCATTCTAAGCATCAAGAAAAACACCAGCTGCAGCTTTGTTGCTGTTTTCTTCTTCTGTTGTTTTGAATTTCTTGCTTCTGTCGACTAAGTTTCATGTGGGTAGACACCGATGGTGCTGAAATCAATGTCAGACTCAGACAGGCTTGCTGGCCTGCTGTTAATCCCCACAATGCACATTTATTTCAAATTTGAATTTTCATACAAACCTTAGTTAGGCTTATGGAGTAAGACACCAATAAGCAGCTCAGGCTTTAATACTTTCTACACCACAAAAAAAAGATGGCCATTTTCTGGCAAAGGAAGATAACAAAACGTGTAACTGAACACAGCCTCTGGAGGTCTCAAGGTGAGCATACAGTAACATTAGGTATTATTTCTCCTACAAATAACTAGTTTGCAACATTTCAGTCACTGGAAATTGAATTACCTTACCTAACAGTGTAAAAACCAACCTGCGAATAGAAAAAGTTACTCTGTCTCAAAGGCTTCAATGGACACATGACCCATGGTCTTAAAGCTTCCACACAGTGAATAAACGCTACTGCTTTATGTAACCAACACACAACCCAAAGCCTCTTTAGGTTAAGGAGCAAACATGTGTAAATTAACTGTACAAAGACAGGCATGATCATCTGCTCCATGTTGCTACACTTCTTTCCCCTAAGATTTAACAGTCTTTATGCACAGTCTCTCTTCTCAGAACACCCTTCTAGAAGTGTCACTTACTAAAAACTATTTTAATCACAAAACTGAGTAATAAATTTGTTTCAGTGTCTTTGTCTTAAACACACTGGTTACCATGAATATATTCTCCTGTAGGAGATAATATAAGCTATCAAAAAATTCTGTATTTTGGGGAGATTTCACTTCTGCATAATCGCACAAATGGTAATTCACCTTAAAAGTCAAGAAGTAACCTTTATATTTTAAAGCACACTTTCTTCTACCCCAAAATCATAAACCTCCCTTCCAACTAGAAATTAGTAAAATAGACAAAGAAACCTTTAATTTGCTCTTCCATAGATGGATATTACATGCAACTATTCCTTTCCTTGCAACATGAAGACAGCAAGCTTATCTATAAGCTTGTCAAAGCACGTGTTTTGGGACAACCCAGCAGTGCTGCATGATAGCCTCATAAATCTGGGTGAGGTAATGCCTCCGGGGCACTATGTCAGAGCTACAAACTCCAGAGCAAAAGACCTGGAATCTCCCTGGTCTAACTGTACTGCACAGGAAGAGCACAAATGATCCAAAGGCAAAGCCCAAACCACTGCGTTTGAGAGAAGTATGTCTTCTTGTAAGAACAATAACTGCTTTACCTCTGCAGCTGGTAGCTCCAGACATTACTTCAAACTGTCTAGGTCAGAAATTAGCATAACATTTGCATTATAGTTGATTTAAAATTAAGCATTTTCTTTCATAGTAGAATTCTGATGAAATAAAGCAAAACAAAAACACTGTTGACATCTACTACATTTTACTCTCTATTTTATTTGGCTGTAATCTCCTCCCTACTGTAATACTTACAGTTGGAGCAGGAGCCATAATGCCCATTGGTACAGGAATCATAGGGGTCCCTGAGAAAGACAACACATTAATATTAGTCTGCCCTGTTGAGAACTGATGATTACAAATGAAATTATTGCAGATGTGATTTTCAAACTAGACAGCAATTTTGGTCAAATAAGAATTTCATAGTACTGATTCCCAGCAATTCCTCAGGGATTCAAACAAAGCCTAAGTACACTAACATACCACAGGCATCTCGGTCACTTTCTCCTATTTCCATTTCAACTTTGTCACAAACAAATCTATTTTCAGAGCATATTCAAGCCACAATATTGTTCTAGAAGACAGTGGTGTGATGAATGAGGCAGGGATTCCTGAGAGCAAAGGCAGCTGATGCCCTACAGATGATCTCATTCTCAGCTCACACAATTCCCACGGCACAATCGTTTCTGCATATGGCCTAGGGATGAGGTCCTGTAGAGAATGGCACCAGGCTTCATGCCCCTATTTATGGAATAGCTTAATAAAGGCAGCATAAAAAACCTCTATCAAGAAGCTACTGAATACTTCACTTGGCACTCTCCAACACCTAATTTAGAACAATATTTAATTTTAATAATAATCATTAATTAATAATAAATAATAATAATTTAAATTAATATTTAATCAGATGAAACTATGTGATACCTCTTTTACACTACCAAATTCACTGGCATCTTTAAGTACTATCATGAGCCAATATCTGATCATAAGAAAGGTCCTTTATCTTTCCATGCCAACTGCTAGAGGTGAAATATATTAAGTGAATGCATTTCATCAAAACTACTTGTTGGTCAGCAGACACATTGAGACTTGAGAACAATGAAGTCAATCTCACGTTCTTCACAGGGATCCTACATCTCCTTTTCTTTCATTCTACAAAAAACTTCCATCGTTTTTCCCTCTCAATCCTCCCCTTCTCTCTTACTGCTGTATTTGTAAAATCCTAAACAAACTTCCGCAATCTACTGTTCCTGGACTTGTTCCCCGATATTCTCTAGTGTTTAGTCCTAAAACACTTCTTCTCTGACACCCTCTCCAGTTTTTTACTCATCCACTCTGGTTTTGCTTTATTTATGTTTTTATTTTCTCCAGCACTCAATCCTCTTCCTCAGTCCCTTCATATTAAGGTCATACTACCTCTTATCCCTCCAAACCATTCAGATAATCAGAAGTGTATCGCTCTCCCATGTTTTCAGTTTTAATACACCATGGCATCTCAAAGACTGTAGCAACTACTCCCTGACAAGACTCTAGTTGCGTGGCCCTATAATTATTATAATTATCACACTGGCTTTTAAAGTTACAACTCAGTAAACACACTTGCGTTATCACTGATAGTTTCATAGAATTATCTGCCCAACATTCAGCTCCACTGAAGTACTGGGCATCATCAGGAAACATGACTACAGGCGGCATTTAGCTGCTACACAAAGCTTGGTGCACCTTCACTTTTGACTACAGCCTACAGATGTGGCCTCTGCAACCCAAGACCATCCAGCCTCAGAGGACATGACTTCAGTGGTGAAGCAGCTGCTTTATGAGGAAAAGCTGTACATTCTGAGAATCTTCAAGCATGGAGGTTTGCAAGGCATGGAACATGGCTGAGGTGTACAAAACCACAAAACACAACTTGCCCAACTCTCACATCAGAACTGGGGCAGGAGGGGACACTGAGTACGCAATGAGTTTAAAGACAGACTTAAGAGAAAGAAAGTAGCACTTTCCACAGCAGTTCATGAACTCTCAAATTTGGTCTAAGAGGTGACAGTGGAGATGGACAATATCAAGAGTCAAAAAATACCAAAAAGTTCATGACAGGTCCAGAAAAAGATAAAGAACAAATGAAAGATCATACTCTAAAATCCCTAACACTACAGGTGTATGAGGCAACAGACTCAGAAAGCAGATAGGGATACACGACCACCCTAAATACTGCCTTCTAGTCCCACTGCCCATACAATGCATTAGCCCATATGGACTGCAGGTCTGGCCTACTACAGCATTTCTGGCAAGCAAAACCAAGATTTTTCCATCTTAGTGGTATCCAATAACCTTTAGAGACTTATCAGAATCACCTGCTTATCAAATCTTCCACACTACTATTGAGAAATGCGAGAACTTCCTGTTTTTAACAACTGTATTTTTAAGCAAAACAGAACACCTTTCCTAACTTCAGTATTATGCAAGCAAACTACTTCAGCTGAAACTTTTCAAAAAATTACAGGCTGAGGTAACAAAGACATGAAATTTTGACCAAACAGCTAGCTAAAGATAATACTGTAAGCCACTAAAATTGTGATCTTACATATGGACTAAGTCCAGAGCAGACTTTCATAAAATCTCTGTGGCATTTTCAGCTCTACTGATGTGCTTATACTAAGAAGTGAGATCCATATCCTCTACACGTCAAAATATGTTGTCTGCACAGGTATGCAAATCGTGTTTCTCTTGTGCAGAGAAAAATTTTATTCTCACCTAATACCGGGCTTCTCCACTCTACATACCTTCAGATTCCTAATACTAAAATGAGATTAATTAAACACAGCAAGAGAACAAAAAGATCTTTGTCACATATGCTAAGAAACAAAATGTTCAGAGCAGAAAAGCAGGCATTTAAAAATATATTTCAGAAAGTTATTTTTTTAAGTATCTGGTGTTTTATACACTAGTATACATAAACTGGAGCTAGGAAAGATAAAAGATATGATCTTACAGTTCAACTTGACATTTTTGATGGCAGGTTGCTACCTAAACAAGAACTCCGCCTTTAGCAGAAAACAGCTAACATCTCATGGTTCTCAGGAAAAATGTTTAGAAAAATTAATGCAAGTCAAGATTAGCCTGATAAATGATACGCAGAAATTTTTTTGTAGTTCAACCATCTGTTTTTTGAATGCCTCTACTATCTACAAAACACTCCTGTACAACACAGTTTAAGACAATACAGACAGAAGTTATTTCCTGCAGCCTTTGTGATGAATTCTAAAGAGGTAATTCTCTGATGTATTCCCCTCTCCCACTTGCTCTATGGTCTCTTGCCTCCAGTCATCATTATGTATACTCACAATGTACAGAAAGTTGTTCCAGACCAACAAGTTAAAATCTCAACTCAAAAAACAGAGGCTGATCTTACAGGTGAACAAAATAAAAAGGTAGGGATAATTCTGGGAAGATTAGAAGGAATGATAAAGATAACTGTAAGTTTGCAAAATGTATGGAGCAAAGAACATAAGCAAAATAAAAGAGCGGGACATAAAAATGGAGGAAAAACAATTCAGGAAGTTGGACCTTCTCTGAAAGTTACTCCTCTACTTTCACATTAGACGCACTCAGCATACCCAAGAGTTTCCAAAGGCTATTACAGTGCATTATTGTCAAAACAGTGGCTTTGGAACACCTAATACTAACAGAAATCACCACTTAGCTTCAGTCTTGAATAAAGGCTAAAGAAAAGTCTAGTATTTCATTTCTGGTCAAAAGTAAACAGCTTTTGGTAGACCAAAAGGAGCTTGCTCACATGACATGATCTGTGGGAAAACTAGAAACTCAACTGCAATGTATACAAATCAAAGTTACTGAGATATATTATTTACAAAAGTTACTGGCTTTTAAAGGAGTTTAGAATAATATAAAGAAATTAATTTCTACAACACTTCCCTATATTAATATAACTTACCAGGAGGTACAGGCGGAGGAAAACCAGGAAATTGTGGAGGTGGGATCCCAGGGGGAAGCGCTGGGATTCCCATAGGAGGGCGATTCAAATGAGGTGGAAAAGACATTCTTGCAGTTGCAATCTGTCAAAAATTGCAAGAAAAGGAAAACTTGTATTAGTCAGTTCCCAAATGTGAATTACAAAAGCAGTGAAGTGGTAAGTGTCTGTAAGGATTTTATATATTTATATGGACATCCAACTACAAACCAGAATTATTTTTCAACTTTTTCTTCCCCCAGCTATTCCTTAAGTTACAGATGCACTAGAAGTCTTCTTTCTCAATTAAAAACAGCACTTCTAAGGAAGTGTTTCAGGAAGTGAAAAACAAAGCTATATCTGACTCCTCATACCAATAAAGAGCATTTAACAGTTTGTACAGTTTCTTTAAAATAAAGCTGTGTTTGCAGTATACGAAAGCAAAAGTAATCTTGCAATACATTTTCAATAAAGCAAGTAGTTCTGTTGTACAAGAAATGATCACACACAATACAACTGTAGAACAGGACGTTAGAAAGAACTGGGCCATTGCACTGCTCAGCATTAACGGGAGTTGTATTTAAGATGACATTGTGGAAACCCTCAAATTCCAGCAGAGAGAGAGTTAAAAGCTGGAAAGAGGGTTCTGTGATCTATTTTTAACTCTCAGTCCACAAATCTCCTAGAACACAACCTGGACATTAGCCCATGAGCTCAGTGTCAACATGCCCCCACGAAGAGTAAAGATCATTTCAAACACTATTTTCTATTCAGATTGTTATTATTTTACATGCATATTACTGACCCTGAAACAGACACCAACCAGTCATAAAACACTCAAGATCACCCTTAATACAACTAAGGCACGCATTCTTGCTTCCAATATTGTTTCAGTAACCTTACACAGTCAAGTCTTCACAGAAGGTCGGCCCTCAGTTCTAAAAAACCCCAAACTGGTCACAATATTACTGCTGAGCATATACATACATTCACACTGCAGTGAGGAAGCATTGGAGAAGTTCAAACACAGTGGATCATGTGGATATGAATCACAGAGACACAGTACTACAAGTGACAAGAACCCAGTTAGCTGCTGGCAGAAATGTCTGCGCTTCTCATTGGACTGTACAGACTGCCTCACAACCTACAGTGTCAGATCTCCACTGCAACTGCTTTCTTAACAGGCAATTACGAGTCAAAACTGAAGCAAGGCTGTCTCGAGAAACAGAGTTATGGTAAGTAAAATTCTGATACATACAAGAGAACTTTAGATTATAATGTGCTTTCTTCAAGCCAGGAACACAATGGCACTGGACACACAAGGAACAGTAAACAAGTTTTACTGGAGAGAGATGCGCCTCCCAAATTTGTTCAAGAGCGAGCCATTAATGATAGTCTTAAATACGAGATGTAAAAGACAGTATCAGTACTCTACCATAATAGAAGGCACATCTGAAAGATCTAAAAAATTATAATAACAGAATCACATAGAAAAACTTTATTCCCTCACGCTGTGGAAACAACTATGAGAGATCAATATATAATAATGGACTGAAAAGGACTAAAGAGAAATCCAAATGTATTTAGTAATACCTTCTAACATCAGAACTTATTTATTCTGGTCTAAGAACACACATATAACCCTGTCACGTAATTCATTTAAGGAAACATTTACAACTACATCAATTATATGAGGTATGTGATGAGGGCATTCATAAATTGGCCCCAAAGGGCATTTATCAATATCTCACTAGGCAAAACAATGAACACTCCTGTGACACAAGGTCTAAGATGGCAGAAGAAACAAGAGAGCAAATGCAAACATTTTTTCAACAGTTCAATAAAACTTTTATGCAATATAATAAACAGAAAACTCCCCCTCCCTTTTAGAATCCATATGCCTAAAAACACATTTCCTTTCTGCAATTCCTAAATTTTTAAAACTCTACAGGCAAAGCAAAGCAGCAAAGATGTACGCCATTTTATTTTTTAAAAAGTTGCTTATTGTCTCTTCAGACTACGTGCACATCAGCTGACATTCATCTAGAATGTGGAACTCGTATGGTATGGAAGAGAACAGAACTCCCTTATCTGCCTCAGTATTACTACTTGAAACTTTCACATGCAAAAAAACCCCAAACAAACCAGCCAACAGAAAAAGCACAAAATTAAGATCTTTTAGGCTCTCAGTTCTTATCTATATTACAAGCTGATAAAACAAATGGATAAAATTCAAAGCTGTTTTGGGGCAGATGGTACAAACAATAAGCTACTGCATCTGAAATGGTTCTAAACAGGCTAAGACAGTTACACCATCAGAGGTCCACAAGATGTTAAGCCATGGTCTGTAAAACATAAAAGAACGGGGGAAGTAATTTTCCAGGCTGCCTGTAGGTGCAATCCCTTCCCTTGCTCTGATAAGCACGTTATCTGAGCCACCATTTTAGAGATGCCAACAAAAAAGGCCTGGGGACTAAGAGGTGCAACAGTTCCTTGAATTAAAAGATGCTGAAACATACCATACCCAGTGGATGTTACATGTGCACAGAGAAGCAACTTTCTGGTCGGGGTTTCTTATAATTTAAAAAGCAAAAACTTAGCAGTCAATGAAGTTACTGTTACTGCACAAAAGGAAAAAGGCAGTAAGAAGAGAACAAACTTATTCTTTGAATCTTTCAGGCAGATGATGTGAAACACTGTTATACATAGGGCTTCAACGGTCCATTTCAAAGCACTCCATTCTTTCTCCCCTCACGCCCCCCATATTTGTACAATTACTTTCACAGCTGCTAGAAAGCTGCCCTGCTACTGACTTAATTCTTACATGGCCCAATCCTAGCAACTCTGCTGCCTGTGGCATTTAAGATCAAAACTAGAACTAAGGAAGACCTTGGTCTCTTTCTCACTACTCTGTATAACTACTGATGTGAAACCAGCAGAGAACAGTTTAATTCTGTTCCGTTAAGAAAGCTGTGAGGAGCAACAGACACCAGGAACAAAACTGCTCACTGGAGAAGTGAGATCTGGACAAAGGAGGAAGATGCATCCAAGATGCTACAATGAAAGGAACTGCCTAACACGTTCTTTTCTGTCAGGAGCTAGAGAACACACCGGAAATCTAGATACTCTTCCAACAGTCAGAGGGGCTCTGCATCAAATTTCTGAGCAACTACAAACCAAAGGTTAGGTGTGAAAAGTTAGGAGATGCTAAGCTGGATCTATGTAGAATACACTTGTAGACATCTCAAAAACAGCATCTTGAACTTCTCTGCACACTGTCCTCCTATCCTGCCAGTACAGTTCAGTGATCAGTTTCTGATACATTTACTGTGGTCTCAGTAATGTATATTGGTGGTCTTTAAACCCCTGTAATTTATTCAAATGTCTAAGTAAGACACTTAACAGTCCTGACATATTTTTATGCTGACTTGTAGAAGTATTACCTCTAGTGAAACTGAATGTAACCAGCATTCTTGACAACTGCAGTTTAACTGGCAGCAGCTCTTTAAGCAAGAGTTTAATTTGTCTGAATGTTACAGTGGTCACAAAAATACAGGAGAAAGAAAAGCAGTGACCATCTGGCCTGATGCCACTGAAAATACTGAAATAATGACATCATTAACTCCCAAAATGATGCATTTATGTCAGGTCTCAGACTCAAAGCGCAGTCAGTTTAGGCTGTGTCTGTGCCAGCAAGCAATACAATAGGAACAAGTCTGTTAAACAAAACTAATGGGAGTTGAGACCCTCATGTCCACACTACATGATTTGGGAAGGTCCACCCCGCTAAACCGAATGCCAGTTTGTAGGTACAAGTGCATTTTTCAAGATATTTTCATCCAAAAGGAATCCAGCCTATCCACTGGAATAGCACAAACCAACGTGAAATAAATTTCCTAAGTGATGACAACCGTGAGAGTTCCTTCAAGAGCACACCCTTGATCCAAACTAACACAGTAACGTAGGCGCACACTTTATTAGCCTTGGGCTATTTCTCTAAGCTGCAGATTAATTATACCACAGATGGCAAAACATCTAAGTTTACTCTATGCACACCCAGCTCAAAACCAGCCTGAGCTACTAACTAAGGCAAGTGCTACATAAACACAGCTATAATATTCCAGGTTCAACTTTGGCCCACAAGGAGCTCAGCTGCTTTCTACACTGCACTTCTGACTTAAGTCCTGGTGGAACCAAGCAACATGCAGAGCCATTCGCACCAATCTTCTGAAACTTGGAGAGAGTACAGGGATATCTGTATGGTTTTAAGGTTTGGTAAAATCCATTGAGACTCATCAATCCTGTCACGGTGCGATCTCTGCTGGGATGGAACTTTGTCCACTAGGAGCATGCTGGCTCTGATTTACAACTAAGGAAATGTAGAGAGCTGGCCTTAGACACTTGATTCCAGCCCTGAGATGACACAGAACTCACAACTACTACGAAACAAGTGTCACCATTACCCACACACTGCTGCCCTGCTCTTTACCATCTCTGACTCCTAAAAGTCCCAATAAGAGGGGACTGAGATTGTACTGTCCTGGCTGCAGTGTACTGTCTGTTAACGCAGTAATTTCTTTTTAAATCATTGTATGCTTTTAACCTTCTGTTTTACCGACCCCATTCTTTTAAATAAAGGGGTGAAGGGATATGTCATAAGCAGAATGTAAGTTTAGTAAAGATTGCTGGTAACTAACATGTTTTAAACTGACAATTCCATCATCTACTCAGGGCAGTGTCATATTTCTACCAGTGTCACAGGATTAATATCCTTGGTATCTCTGCTTACACATCAGAAGTTTTATTTAAAAACCTGCAAAACATCTTGAATATTTTTAAAACAGTGAAGTTCCCCATGAAGCAAACAGCTACAATACTTACTACTGTTACACTAAACGAAGTTAACACTTACTGCAAAACTTCTCGAGTCTTAATGCACAAACAAACTTCATGTGTTTTAAGAATACATACATGAAGCGTCATATGAACAGTGACAGCATGACAGATCTAGTTCGATTTAATTTTATCTGATTTTAACTTCCCTTCAATATTTTCCCAAGACAGTTCTTTTGCACTACAGAAAGTCTGTACCATTAGTCTACAATAAGTTGCACAAAACAGCTGTGCAGGCTGAAAAGAATATCTGCAACAAACCTGCCTGTTAAAGTCAGTACTATCACACAGGCTTGTGCATTGGTCTCTACACGATGTGTGGATATTTAAGCCAAAAATAGCCTCCTAGTTTGTCACCCAACAATGGTGCTGTTTATATTACTGCTTGTCATCCAAAAAAGCTCCCTAAAAGAAAAATCTATTCCAAGCCAACTGGTTTCCACAGTAAAAATGACCACTTTCTCAGACCCCTAGAGTATTCTCCAAAATGGCCTGCAAGCAAAGCAAGGTTTAAATGTTAAACACAACCAACGTGGCGAGAGATAAATAATAATATAGATTTTCTTAACTATATATATTTCACAACAAAAATACTAGTATTTGCTCTAGCCTGTTTTTCAGAGGTGATCTAGAAAGCGTTTAGTAACTGCTGTGGAATAGTTGCATCCCACACTGTTATTATTAAGAAACACAAAAAAGTAATGTGTTTATTCAAACCAAAGCCTCAGTCCAAAATCCCTTTAAGTAGGGCTCTGTTAAGTATGTCATCAGAACTTTTAAGATACATAATTCCTAATTCTGTGCCTCTGCACCCATATGAAGCCCTGGTTAGTGAAATAAGTGACTCTCCATTCTAACTTGATTATTGACTCTTCCCAAAACAGAAACACGGCTGTGACATTACAACACTTACGTGAATGGGCACTTGAAGGCAGAGAAGCAGGGAAACGCAAAGCACTCTGTACAATGCCACTCCCTCAGAGGCAAAATAAGAAACTGTCCTATTCTTCCTTCTAATTTGCTCGGGACCCTCTCCATAAATGCTGATGCAATACCTGAAGCAATGCTTTCCTGCCACACACACGCAAAAAAGACTAAAATGCCGGGTGCGTTTGTTTTAGTCCGAATGGACTGAGAAATACAAAACTTGTCAGATTTCACTTTCTGTAAGGCCGTTTAAGAACTAGTAGGAAAAAAAAAACATGTTAGTCGTGTTCAGGATATTCCCTGTGTTTAAACAAAAAACTCTCTTTCAGGCAGACAAAGGTCTTTTTCTACAACGGAAAAAGACATCATAAGAAAAACATGCAGTGTGTATTCACAACTGCTACTGACACAGATGAATCATCCTTGATTCTTTCACGCACGACCTATTAACACGTGTTTTAAGATGACCACCCCAATCTAGACTAAGGACAATAACTTCCCTGTCGCAATACATCGCGTTTCCTAGCGTGATCGGTTTCCCCGATATGGAAAAGTAAAAATCCCATCCACAGTCCGAGGCGGCTCGGCCCGGGGAGCAGCGCCGGGCGACTGCAAAGCTCCGCGCAGGTCCTCGTCCCTAGCGTGCGACGGGCTCCCCTCGCCTCCCGCGGGGCCGCTCCCGTCCCTCCCGCCAGAGTCGGCGGAATGGACTCCCACGCGTCCCAGCGGGAGAGGAAGCGAACGGGCCTCACGAGCACCGCCCCGAGGCCGCTCGCCCGTTCCACGCCCCGTCCAGGCCCGAGCCACCTCCCCAGCGAGCGCCCGCCGCGGCCCAGCGGCCTCGGCCGAGCCCCGGCTGAGCCTCCGCCCAGCGGGCGGCCGAAGCGCCACCGCCGCCTGCCCTGCCTCCCTGCCTGCCTCCCTCTTCCCCCCGCAGCCCCTCGGTTCTCACCCCTTGGCCGCGGAGCGGGGCGGGAGATGGCGCGGGGGAGGCGCTGGGCCGGCTGAGGCCCCGCTAGGCCGCGAACACACCGCGCCGAGCCGCTGCCGCCGCGCCGCGCGGGGTCATGTGACCCGCCCCTTCCGCCAGCGCCCCGGCGTGCACCGCGCCGCGCTACCACGGAGGCGGTCGTGCCAGAGCGCCCCCACGCGCGCCCAGGCCGTAACGCGGCCGACCATAGAGCGGCGGCGGGTAGAAGGGCAGGGGCGAGCGAAAGGGCATGCGCGCTGCCGCCATCGTTGGTGCGGGCTGGCGGCGCGGAGCCGTGACCCGGCCCGGAGCTCCGCCATGTTGAGGTCAAGCGCCTCCGCTTGGTACTGGAGCGCCTGGAGGCCCTGGAAAGCCTCTGGAAAGCCTCCGGCTGTGGGTGGCACGGAGCGTCGCCCGTCTGTCAGCCGTCGTGGCCCCCTCAGCCAGACACTCAGGCCAGGCTAAACTGCGACCCGCCCGTGACGGTGGTCGGGACGGGCTGTACAGAATCCCCTTGACCTGCTTCCCATGTTGCTTGGTATGCAGCCCAGGATACAACTGGCTCATGGAAGATTCTCTCTGCCGTAAGAGACCTACGGATTTACACAGCAAAACGAGGCAACACTTGTGTTTTAAGCGGCTGTGTGCTTATCAGAAAGGTGTCACTATGCTGTTGGGCCTAGCCGTCGTCTACAATTGGTAGTTTCCCTGACCTACTTCCAGCATTTAGAATACATTAAGAGAGAATTTTCAACATCACAAGCAAGACAGTAATTGCTGTAGTTATACCACTGATGGCAAGGAGTTGCAAGTGGAAGGAGGAAGTGACTATGAATGAAAGAAACGTGATCTTACCGATTATTATGAGGTAGACCGCAAAATGAACACTTGTGCATAAAGCTGTTTTAAAAATATTGAATCAGCTAAGGAAAAAACTTACTATTTTCCATTGTTTAAAGAAAAGCACTGAAAAGACAAGAGTCGAATGGCAAAATCTCCACCTGTAATGGCACGAAAAACATTAGAAGTAGACTGACTTCTTCAGTACAAAGCAGATTAAAACTATCTGGCTGATGTCATGCGTGCTACTGAACAGCCAACAACTGCGTTGGAACTAAGGTCCTGTTCATCACCTTGCTTTACAAGATGATGTGTAAGGGTAAATATTGTAGCAGTAGCAGATTTAAGAAATACTTCAAGTTTGAATGCAATTCCTTCCCCCCACCAGAAACAGCATTTTTACTTTCTGTTAATTACAGCTTATTCCAAGCAGCCTGCATACCTCCTTCTAACTAATACAAATTTAGTAACTGCAATACTGACTACTGTTAATATTTAAAATATCTTATAAGCATACCTAGGAAAACCAAGGAAAAGAGAAAGGGCGTAACAAAAATCTCCAGAATCTTCTCTTTCTATGTTGTCTCAGAAAACAACAGCTTGGCTTGAAAAAGAAATGTGAATCCCAAACTCACTTGTACTGCTGTATGTAATAAGTTTTTATTTACAGGAAACAATGCAAAGGCTTTGCTCATGTACAGGTTCATCTAATTTTTTAGCCAAAGAAGTAGGCTATTTTGCATTTATTCTTCTTATACAAATCAACTGTAGCTTCCTGTATCCTTCTTAAACAAGGAAGAACAGCAGCAGAAGCATCCAGTAAATGTAGCTGCTTTCCCACCTTTACTCTTTCTGCTATGGGACTTTAGAATTACCCACCCCTAGTGCCCGTACTATCTTCCTGTCTTTCAGTTATGGAACTGAGATTCCTTTCCAGATACTGATCACAGTTTGCCTTCTTCAGTTCTCACTGAACACTCCGGAGTTTTGTGCTCAAGCCAATCATGAAGAGTGGACTAAATAGTTTTTAATATTAAGGTTAAAATTAAATGAGGTGCTTTTTTTGTCTGCCAATTATCTTGTATTTCAAGCATGAGAAATCATCTGAAGTATGTTAGGCAGCACCTCAGGGTACAGCGATGATGTTGTTTCTAGACTATGTATTTTGAACATTTTATATACATTTTGTCTTCTCTTCCTCATACCCTTTAATTGCTCCCTCTGTCACATTATCAGTCCAAATACAGCCACTTAGAGGAAGATCCCTTAGATGCCAGACTCATTGATCTCATTCCTTGGCTCCTCTGAATAGCACTGTGAGATTTGAAAGTTTCTACCTCATATGTATTAGTTATATTCATTATTCAGGATTTTTTCAGTCTGAAGACATTTGGTTCACCAAAACTTTGTTCCTATAGATGTCAGTCTATTTTGTCAATCTCTTAAATTAATCTTTTATGCAAAATACCAAGTGAAAATACATTATTGTGACAGCATGAAAGAGAACAGGGAAGAGAGGTACTGTGCCAGTCTTCAGTCATTCATCATCACTAAACTGCATAAAAGAGAAATAATTAAATAATGTGTATGCCTACACAAATGTATATATATAGTACAATCCAGTATAACGAAAGTATTTCAGCAATAGACTTGAATTCTGAGAGGGCCTCGGTCACTCCTGGTGCTAGAAAATTCACCGATGCCTCGTTTTCACGGTAATTGGACCTGCTGACTCCGTTTTGTGAAATGTTGGTACTTCGAAGTTAAACTCACCATCAGTGCCTTCTACATGGATATGCAATTGTGTAATTTGGCTCCCTCTTGAAATTATTTGTCTTAAACTGATGCAGGGGACCAAAGGACGGGGCGCCTTAGAGCTGTCTGTTAGTGGTTATCAACATGTAATATCCATTGAAGGAAAACAGTGCATATCCTTCCTCTGGTGAAGTAACCGCTAGCATTTGATCCAAACATCCAGCCGAAAACTCTTGTTTCTTTAGAAGAGAAGTTGCCTGTACACTGGCTATGCTACAACAAAAATATTTTTGCATATTATCTAAATCAGCCAATGAAAAATAACTCACTATTTTCTTGTAGCACCCCATAAGCCAACAGCTCATTGGAGCCACTACTGGCCAAGGGTATTTCCTCACCGTGTGGCTTCTTTGACCATCTCTGTCTGCCGTTCACCTCCCATTCCCACAGCTCCAGTTTGTGACAATGAATCTGCCATTTTTTGGCAGGTGTGTGCCTCTATTTCAGACCTGCAGTCTCTTTCAGCTATATAAATGATGGCTGTTCACCCAGAGGTTGAAGCTACAGTCGTGAAAAAAAAAAAACAACCCAAAGGCTGCAATGACAGTGGCTCTCCTTGTCAAGACTTTGTTTAAACCCACGAGTGGCACATGAGATATGGGCGCCAAGTGCTCTCTCCTCAGGGGAACACCGTGATCCATTCATTTGCCACACCTGGAGGCCTGGGAGGAGCCGCTTGGTTGTTCTCCAGGCAGTGGGAGAAAAGAGCTTCGCTACGAATTTCACCCCTTTTAACCCTGCTGGGTGCTGTTTACACTCCTCCGGCGCAGCTCCTCGAGGAACCCAGGCAGGTGTGAGACACTGGGGCGAAAACAAAACGAGAGGGGCAGAAAAGCTCCGGGTCAGCACAAGTACTAGGCCACCGCGCCTACCCGCCACGGGCGCTGCACGATCCGCCCGCCGCGGCGAGCCCGGGGCGGCGCAGCTCCCGGACTACAGCTCCCGGCGTGCCAGCGCCGCCCCGCCTTCAGCCCGCCGCCTTCCCGGCTCCGCGGTGAGAAAATAACCCCGAAGTTCCCCGCGATCAGCTGATCCCGGCTGACAACGAGGGGAGCGGGCGGAGGGGGCGCGGGTCCTGGCCGGCCCTGCCCTACTCAGTTCCCCCAGGCGCCCCGACTGCATGATCGGCCCCTGGGGGAGAAGAACCGGGACACCCCCCCCCGGGCGCGGAGGGGACGGGGGGAGGAGGAAGCCGCGGCCGGGACCCGAGTCCTTAGTCACCGGGTGCCGGCGGGAGGAAGGGGAAGAAAGGTGGCCGCCGGCTTGTAAACAATAGCCCGGCTCGCGGCGCCCCGTGCCGCGCCGCCTTTGTTCCCGGCCCCGCCGCGGCTCCCGCCCGCTGCCGCTGCTCGGCGGGAGGAACCCAGGGGCTTCCCCCTTCCCGGCCGGCGCGGCGGCGGGCGCAGCCCCAGGTAGGTGCGGGCGCGGGGAGAGGCGCCGGCCGGCACCGCCGTTACGTAAGCGCGGGTGGGTGGCGGGG
>VZRR01005314.1:434869-507975 GCA_013398015.1 Oreocharis arfaki
GCTGGTCTTGGGGCTCCGCTCTGGCGACTTGGGGCGCGGGGGGGGGGACGGGGAAAATCCGTCATCTGCCAGCCTGACCGCTGTAGTGATCGTCTTCCAGTGTTACTAGAAGGAGCGCAGAAAGAGAGCGGATTTTTGTTTATCTGGCGAAGCACATCAGGAAATTCCCAGCAAATAAATACTGTGAACTCTCTGAAGGAGGAGCTTAGCTGTGGAGTGAAAGCAGAGAATTTTCTAGTCTTGACACGGTCCTTTTGTGTGTGTGTGTGTACATGTATATGCACTTGTGCATTTCTGATGTCTTTTTTGTCTCTGTATCACCAGCTGTCTCCGTTCTCAGCTTCAGGGAAATACTTGCTGTATCTGCTGAAGTACACCAGGCTGGGTTTTTTTTCTCATCACTGAAAGTGCGTTAAACAGCTAAACAGAGAAAGAATGTTTAGCAGCATTTGGGTATAATAATACATGAAACCAGCCACGTTGTCTAAGTTTATTTTGGAGAAAGAAAACTTCATTTGCACTTAACAACACTCTTCTGCTAGGTAGGTCAGTGTATGAATCTTACAGAAACATATATTAATTATTTAAAATTAAGTACAGGCAACATTCCTCTTGTGCTTCTTTCTTTTTTCAAAATACTAGATTTGTAACTGACTTCTGCACGTATCATTGTTTGAAACAGAAACAGGAGGGAAAAACATTGCTTTAAAGAAATCTGAAGATGAGTGCCCATACGCAAACTGTGGAGAAAGGACAGAACACGACACTCCTGTGCCAGGAAAGCTATGTTTGCAGTGGGACAGATGAAGCAATCTTTGAGTGCGATGAGTGCAGGAGCCTACAGTGCCAGCGTTGTGAAGAAGAGCTGCATCAGCCAGAAAGGTTGCGGAATCATGAAAGGACCCGTATAAGACCCGGCCATATCCCGTACTGTGACTCCTGCAAAGGTGCCAATGGGAACATAATGCACGCCAGTATGACGGGCTCAAGGCAGATAGCAGCAGTGAGGTGCCAGGTGTGCAAAATCAACCTCTGTGTGGAGTGTCAGAAGAGAACACATGCTGGGGGGAACAGAAGGAAGCACCCTGTCACCGTGTACCATGCCGGCAAAGCCCAGGAACAGGAAGAGGAGGAGGTGATGGATGAGGAGACCAAGAGAAGGAAGATGACAGAGAAAGTTGTGAGTTTCCTCTTGGTGGATGAAACTGAGGAGATTCAGGTAAGAACTATTGTGGTTTGTTGTGAACAGGCAAGATTCCTGAACAAAATTGAATACATTGTATTGCAGTAGGTATCCTGCAAGTGGCAGTGCTGGCAGACAATTTCCTGCTGTATGGCTAGGAGAGGGTATTTGACTGTATCAAAGAGTGCTAATGCGAGACTACAGCCCATTGCTACCATTTAGCACCAGTTAGTCCATCTGGTTTTTAGGAGTAGGACAAAACAGAAATCAGTGTCCAAAGTGTTCCATCCAGTCCTACAGACACCATGGTTAAGCTATATTGCTTGTCACAAATATTATTAGATATTAGCCTTTTGGTGAAAGAGGGAGAATTGCCATTGGGGTAGGCCTGCTAATTAAAATGCTAAGAACTAGTTGACTAGGAATAGCCTCCTAGGAAGCACTATTTTAGAAAGTCTAGCATTCAATATATGCAGTTGTAGAACTCTTCTATTGGCCCTTACATTTCGTAAGCACTTTACAAGGCAAAATGTGTGAAAGCCACAGAGCATATTAATTACACAACTAAAAATTGAACTTTGTTTTCTAACCTCCACTTTGCATCCTTTATGTTAAACCTCATTCAGGAGACTGAAAGAAAATATGTAGTCACCTGGAGACTCAGTATCTGGTTGCTCTAATTTAACATACTCATGCAACCATCATTAAAAAGAATCGTGATGATATTTTTATTTTTGATAGTTGAGTTATTTGTATCCATCATAGTAACAGTCGATGTGCCTGTCATGCATCACAAGGAAATGTGACTTAAGTATCTCATATCTGTTCTATACTATAGAAGTGTGTGTACGTACATATTTATGTATGTACGCAGTAATTATAACATAATATAGAATAGTCGCAAGATACCCTGGTCATATTTTTGTCAGTTCAGGTGTACTGGTTGCTAAACTCTCATGGCTTTTGAAGGGGAAAGGGAGGAAAGGATGACAGTCCTTATGGTGCACTGACATAGAAATCACACTATGCAGGACAGCAGTGACTGTAAACTGAGTGCTTGAGTTTCAGGTGTTGTAGCAGTCCGAAGGCTGTATGCCTCCAAGCCCTAAGCACACACTCATTTCCTTGTAATGTGTGACAGATGCAGCTATTACTATAAGATACAGACTTTTCAGTAATCCTCTAGACAGTAGAGCAAGCTCTGAAATGCCTTGGAACAGGGCTGTCTTGAAAAGCTGCTCGCAAACTGTGTCTGTGTGTGGTTATACTGGTTTAAGTTATATTTATACTCATGAATCTGTAAGCCTTATTGAGGTAGACCTTTGGCTGCCTCCTTCAAGCCAAGTGCATTTGCTTTTTAAATGTCATGGGCAATAAAGCCAACTTCCATATTGGGACAGCAGTGGTCCTTTATCAGATCATAGCAATTTGGTCAGGACAGGGTTGGGTTGAAAAAACTCTCCAAAAATGATCTTATTTCACTATCAAGATGTTGAATCAGAGCTCTTCCATCTGGAGTGATCATCTCTTTCTCACAGCTGAATATACATGTGACATCTCACAGCCAGTGTCAAAGCAGTTTGAGAGATTTCAATTAAATTATTTTCTGGCAGCTGGAATTTAAAGAGTGCTTGCTATTATAGTGATAATTCTGCTAGTGGGCATGAAGACCTTTATTTAGAAAGGCCTGTCGGGTGCCACAGAAGATGTCTTCAGAGCTAAGTAGTCATCTTTTGCTCTTGTTAATACTTAGGAGCCTATTTAGCTATAGGAAAGTGATCACCAGCTTTTTATTTCATGCTTGTCATTACTTGAGGAGAAATCATTAGAGTGTTCTTTATTTAAACCAACTTTTTGCCCAAAAATGTCAAAATATTAGTAACTTGAAATACAGAGGTGCAGAGTTTGAGGGTGTGTGGCTTTTTAAGCTTGAGCAGACAGGATAAGAATTTAACAGAATTATCTATTTCAGCTGTCTTTAACTGTTTAATGACCTTTGGAACTTGAAAATTGTTGCATTAGTTGGGAAATAAGAGGAAACTGCTGATTTCCTATCGATGTTAGATTCTGCCATAGCAATGTTAAAAGCTGCAAAATTACAAATGTTAAAAGCTACCCCTCCCCCCCCCNAAATGTTAAAAACCCCCCCCCCCCCCCCCCCCCCAATTAGGTGGAACTAGTTATTCTGCTGAGCAGCAGATGATGGATCGAGATAATCACTGATGTATATTTGTTTACAAACATCTAATTTGAAAGTGGATCAATGAAATGGGGACACGGGGCCAAAAGATGTGTTTTTTAGTTTCTTTTGGAACCTGGAGTTGTTAAGTTCAAGTGGTTATGTTTCATCTCACTGTTCCTGTTGGCTTCTTGGAAGTGGTAGCTCTAAAACTGAAGAACATTTATAGTGTGTAAGCAAATGGCTGATCTAGTTCTAGATCTGGAAGCAATGGATCCATAAGGAGCTGTGCCTGAGCAAATCGGTTCAGAGGAGAGGTGGAAATTCTCAGTTTGGGCTCAGCGCTACACAGATACAGATACACAAATTCTGAGATCTGCATAATTGTCTTTGTGCCATGTTGCACAGATGTGCTAGCCTGCTCAAAGCTTTTTGTGCTTTGCAGGCATAACCATAAGCTCAGAAAGCTGAGGACTTGTGCTTGTTCAAATCCACATAAACAGAAAAGGTCCCATTTTAAACCACTGCTTGTTTGTAGAAAACCAATAGTAGCTAAAGTTTGTATCTGTGAAATACGAGCTTCTCTGTGATGTTTATCGTAGCAGCACTGTATCTGAGCACCTCCAAAAGAGGTTGGCTATTTCACATTAAAAAAATGTCGTTAAAGGTTAAATCCAAGTTCTCACTGCAAGTCTGTGGAAGAACAGAGAGGGAGGTTGTTCCTCATGGAGTCCCAGCCCCAGCTGTCTCACACCACACAGTGCAATGCTGTGCAACTCTTGTGAGTTAGTCCCCAGGCATCTTGACCTATATGATGAATTTTTTCTTCCTTTTTCCGGGACTTGTTGCCTCTCATAAGACCTTACTGACTTCTATCAGAAAACAAATCTTGACTGTTTTACAAACTGGCATCAGCTTCAGTTTAGACCCCATTCTAGGCTCTCTTTCTCAAGCTCTGTTATGCAGTTTCTCTTTACACAGTACTAAATTTTTGGCCTTATCTATTGCATATCTGAAGCTGAGGCTTCAGTCAAATTGTTCTTGATAACTGCAGCATCTGTTTGTTAATTGTCTCTGACATAGTCTATCTTCCTTGCTCATCTGAGAATGATGTTTTGGGGATTACTTCCTCAGTCAATTGCTGTGGTCTTGTCACTGCTCTCTTTACGTCTTCCACATCTCCTCTGCCTTGTTAGACTCAAACTGTGTGCTTTCTTTTTTTATGTGTAAGTCCCTCAACTGAATCTCCTGATCTGCTCTGCCGAGATGTCAGCTTTCCTTTCTAATCTCTAACTTCCTGGATTCTCAAAGAAGCATCATTGTGTTGTCACTAGTGCTGCCCCTTGCACTCAGGAGGCACTTCCCATAAGAAGTCACAGAATCAGTTAATTGGGTTTTTTTGGCTGGTATTTGTGTATCTATTAAGAAACCCACAGTGAAATACAACAATAAAAACATGACTCAGGTTGTGATACTTGTTTCAAAGCCTGAGGCTGTCTTGCTGTCCCATGAACTTTTCCACTCACCTGGATCTGTCTTTGTCTCTTGTGCTTCTATTTATGCAGTCTCTGGAACAGTTTCCATTTTTGCTTCATCTTTATGCCACACGCTTGCAGAAGAGCTCTTTAGCATAAAGCAGGGTTATGCATCCGTTGTACAATGAACTTTATTTACTACTACTTTTGAGGCGGGGCTGAATGCTTCACAATGCCTAACAACAGCTTGGTATTTTTATCCTGGGGAAGGGAGGCTGGGAGTTCTTACAAGATTGGAACTTGGTTGTAGTGTCACTAATGGCTTCTATGATAACACTTTGTCCAAAGCCCTAATTAAGGACTTGCCACATATGCTTGATAGAAGTAGAAGATAGAGGACATACTTGGTTATTAATAATCTGCCTTAGAGTTCACTCATCGTTGACCAGAAACTAGCTCTGTGACAAGAAATAATCCAATCTATGGGTTGCAAAGAAAAATAAAAGGTACTGACTTTGTAGCCTGACTTACTAAGGAGACTAAAAGAAAAGAAAAATT
The DNA here is from genome assembly GCA_013398015.1 of Oreocharis arfaki. NCBI lineage: Eukaryota > Metazoa > Chordata > Aves > Passeriformes > Paramythiidae > Oreocharis > Oreocharis arfaki. The sequence continues at coordinate 440,265 of VZRR01005314.1, forward strand.
TCCCACTAGCTAGCCACAAAAATAATTTTCCCAGCTGTGTAATTTTATGAGGGAGAAGGAGCGTACATTTATTGCTATGTCTCCCCTGAGATACCCATATGAGCTCCCTTTCTTCAGTTTGCAGGGTCTTTTTGTTGTGCCAATAGATATCTCAACTTCCTAAATATAGCCCCATTCCTTGAGGCTTTTTCTATTCCTTCTAGCAGGTCTAGACACCTAAAGGAGTAAGATCTTCCCCTCAGCAAGTGCGAACAGGATCTATGTAGTGCTTTGCAGTCAATTAAGATAATGCAAAAGGACCCATAGCCCTTATTTAAATGCAGACCATTTTGTACAATCATTAAATAACCTGTCGCTAACAGCATAATAGTCCATGTGTCCTCTTCTGTTCTCTCCTGTTGAAAAGTTACACATACATTGTGATAACTCTGCAGGGTTGCTAGCTGCTTTGCTTTTCTCACTCCTGCTGTAAACCTGATGGAAGTACTGCGATTTTTCATTATTATCTACTGATTTGAGCCTGGATAACATCTAGGGATGAGAGAATGGAGTCTCTAGGAATGATTGTTCTTGTCAAGTATTCTTTGTCAGTTATTGGGAACTAAGGTGTTCTCTTATGAAAGAAAGTCATGATCTCTTGAGTCTGACTGCTTGCATTTGTCTAGCAAATAGTGCTAGTTCCTGTGACACTCTTGCTTGATTTGCTGTTGGGGGAATGTGTTTTGGGTTGGTTTGTTTTTTTTTTTTTCTGCTTTAGGGTAGCACAATCAGCTGTAAATTTCCAGGAAATTTAGTCCATATCCTGTAAAGTAAGGAGTCACAGCTAGTATATTTGCCATGGATATAAAGGAAGAAGAAAAAATTTTGAAGGATCTGAGTTTTTTAGGCCAATGTGTTCTGTTAGATCAGGATATGTAATTCCTGTTCCTTGGTACTGTTGATGTGCTATAGATGAGTCTTCCTTCTCTTTGTGCTTTAGAGAGGTTTTCTTGCCAGAGTTTTTTTTTTGGAGTTTACTGTCCTACACTCTAGGAATTTTTCTCTTATTACTTTGTTATTTTTCAATATTTTTCCCATCCCAGTCTGTTATCAGTTCACCTACATTTAAGTGCACTGTTTTTCTGTCCTTGGAATAAAGTAGTAGAGGAACTACTCAGCAATTGCTGGTTAGGCGTGTTCCTTCTTGCACTGGACATATACCAGTATTTGGAAGAGTATTTTTAGAAGGTAGGAGAGTGAGCCGTCCATTTAACAAACACACAGCTCCTTTGACAGTCTCAGGCTGACTATTAGCTAATTTTTAACAGAGCCACTCATAAACAGTGCTTTTCCCTGGAACCAGTCTTGCACCTTCTTCATGATGCAGTACTCTTGGGCATTAATTAAAGTCAAATCTTTTGCTTTCTTCCTGTCCCTTTTGTCCATATGCTGACATGAGTGCAGGTGTGGAAGGAAGAGAGCATGTCACAGGTGAGAGAGTCTAGTAGCAAGCCACTCTGGAATTACCCACACTTTCATTCAAGAAGTTCCTGAACTTAGTTCAGTTCCTGAACTAAGTAGTCTTGCAGGGGAATAATGGGGTGTTTTAGTTCTTCCCCTGCTGTACCCCTCTTTGCACTTTTACAGTGAATCCTTTGGGGTTCTTGGATGCTGCCAGTAGGAATGGGATGTGAGTGCTTTGGGGTACATTCAAGAAAGAAAAATCAGCTTGCTGTCTTCTAGCCCTTCTGTCCTTTCCATTGCCTTCACTGTGAGGCAGATGTCTCTGCAGTACACACTTTTGGCTTGTTTACCTGGGCTGTTAATGCTTTGCTGCAGGATCACATAAAGGCAGAAGATTGAGTCCTTTGGCCTGCCTGTCAAAACACCCTGAAACTGGGAAAATAACCAGAGTAACTGTTTTCTAGGAAGAATGCAACTCTTATACAGGTAAATTTGTAAATGCCACCCCTGACAAGGACAGTGGTATAAGTAGTGTCCGCATAGGTAATCTTGTTACTCTTAGTATTCAGGAAGACAGCATGGACTTGCTCATTGACTTGCTGTCTTCTGGGCAGGTCTCTTCATGCGGGTGTGGTCTCTGCTTCTAGAGCTGTGACTTTGGGGTGTTAATTGGTAGTGCCTTGGCCAAATTAACATCTACAGGAACTTGAAAGGTATTTGAGATATAAAACCATGATTTCTGCATCATTGTTTACTGTACTCTTTTAGGGTTAGGTGATACTATTATGTTAGTGTTATTTTCGCAGCAGTTGCATTTACCTCAAAGTCTCTATTAATTTTCAGTTCTTGCAAAAACAGTTTTTCAGCAAGCAAACAGTTTAGTGGGCTTTGTAGTCTTATTTCTGCTTTCAGAAGTTTGATATAGCTTAACTCACTTGTCTACAAGGTTAACTTACTTGGTAATAGCAATATTTCAGTCAGTATTGCCTCTTGGGTTAGGGAGGAGTCCAGTCAAATTGGGTTACCTCCAATCCCCTTAATTTTTTTCCACCACTGTCTTAAAACATTTGAAATAGGATCTCTTTGGGTAGGGTTGTTAAGCAGGATTTGACTCTTCTGTCTTTGCCTCTGAAAGAGTTCTGTAGTAGATAGACATGGGCCTCAGTCATGGGCAGCTTCTGCCCTTCATCACAGGGACCTGTAAGTCATATTGAGACTCGTGCTGATATGCTCCGTACAAACCCATGAAAATATTGAACTTGAATTCCTATTCCAGAGCTGTAGGAAGTAACAGGATAATTTTGGTCTGAAAAACATACTCAGTTCAGGGACAGTATTGTCCATAGGTATGTAGTGTGGCTAATAACAAATCTCAACAGAACCCATATGTGGTACTGCACTGAAGACAAATAAACAGGAAAAAACCCTTCAGGTTAGGAAACACCTTTAATACAAGTGCTTTCATTTGCTTGAGCCAGGGGGAGTAAAATCAAAATGAGCTGAAGCTGAGAAGCAATGTGGGAATCTAACCTTAGATCTAATCTTAGACATGTCTGTCCCCTCCTTTATTTTGCCCTCCCTGCATGCGGTGTCAGGTCCTTCAATTTCAGCTTGAGGCTTTGTAGAACTCCAGTCCTGAAAATAGTGACGTCCACTGTCAGCTTGGCTGAAGGCTAGGAGATCACTGAGGACAATAATGATAAATGTATTTAAGTATTTGCTGGATCAGTGATTAATAACTTATTCCTGAATGCCAGATTGTAACAACTGGTATGATATACACAATTTTATAAACTAATCTGTTGACACAGCCCTTTGTAGAAACTTTCTCGGGCTACTGTAAACATTTACATAGTAACAAGTAACTCTTTAACCAGTAAAATTAATGAAGTCTAATTTCTGAGATGTCTTCTTCCCTTTATCCAGTGCTTGTCCACATTTTCTGTCTTTTGAGTAAGAAGCAGTATGTGTGCTGTCATGCACCAGCCAGCATGCTTACTGGCTAGCACATATGGGCATGACAGCTCAGCTTACTACTGTGTCTTGGAGGCTGCAGGGCGTAGACACGAGACATGCTCTTTCCTCAGTAAGGTTATTAGAGTCTTTCTTTTCTACTCTGTTGTCTATTTTCATCAAGCTTTTAGGAAATTTATCTTTTAGAAGCACTTATTTATGTATCAAATTGGTGTAATTAGATTATGAATTTTAAGTTATATGTGGAAGACTTGAGTGATGGCATAAATTATATTTTCCATGGAAAGTCATGTAGAAGAAAAGGTATAGGAGACAATATAAGGTAGAAAACTAGAGATGCTTGGACTTAAAAGTCAGCCTTGGTTCTTCTTGAGCATCTGCTTATGATCAAAATCTTCTCTCTTGTTTGGAAGACTCTAAAAGTTGGAGGAAGTAATGACCTCCTGAGGTCACTTTCAACCTGAATTAGCCTAAGATCTTAGAGGAAACAAGATTTGAATTCCTGTGGTTTAGGGCCTGTCTCACAGCTCTGTTGATGTCATGTGTTTCATAGCAGAGTTTCTCTTCCTCAGAGGGAAATATCTTTTTTGTCACTTGATAACAAGAAACACTTCTGGATATCAATAAAAATTTCTTTTGGGGCAAAAGCAGGGAATTTCCAGCTGCATTTTTAATAGCCTGTTGCACTTGAGTTGCTGGGGTGAGCCAGTTACACTTCTTTGCATTCATGCACTGCCTTTTCAGGAGTGATTGTGAGAAGCTCTGCAGAGGTGCGAATTTTGGTGTTGGCATTGTACTGTGGTGGAGCTTATCCTTCTCAGATTAGTCTTACTGGCTGTAGTTAAAGGAAGAAATCTGCTTTATAGGTTACTCTCTTATTTTCAATGTGCACTGAAATTGTGATTTAATGACCTAAAGGTAGGACCTGGGGCTTTAGACATGCACCCAAAGACTCTTGTGAATCTATCTTTGGATAGGAGCTCACTTTTTTAGAGTTAAAACACAGATTTAAAAGCAATGTTTTAAAGAACTGGTCTGCATTGAGCTGGGCAGATCTGACAGATCTGTTCTGTTTCCAGGTTTAGTGATTGATATGATACTCTGTCCTTAAGATCAATTACCTAATATTGTCTGTTTTGTTTTAGAAGTTCAGGACTGCTTAAAAGGTTGCAGATCTTTAGCTTCCTTTGCCATTTCTCCTTCTGATTTAAGGTGTTTGAATTCTAGCAAGCATTATCTTTTAAAAATATGTTCTGAACTGTGAGCAGCATTACTTGTATTGCCAGTGTTAGGTAATGCTTTCAGGTAAGTATTTTTTTTCCACTTGATTGTTTTGACTGCTTGTACTGATTTGTCTCAGATGTTTGTAATTTTATGCTGGTATACATTTGGATGTGCTGTTATGGATCTTGTGCCTTACATTTCCATTCATTGAGAAAGGTGTTAAATTGTACCATTCTTACCGACTTAGTGGTTGTGTGTCAGAACATACTGTTGTGTGCTGGTTGTCTAATCACAGATTCATTACAGTTGGAAAAGAACTTTGAGATCATCCAGTCCAACTGTTAACTCAGCACTGCCAAGTCAACCACTAAACTGTGTCCCTAAGCACCACTTCTACACATCTTTTAAATACCTTCAGGGATGGTAACTCCACCACTTCCCTGGGCTGCTTGTTCTCGTGCCTGATAAACCTGGACTCAGAAATTTAATTATTTATATGATGGACTCTTTCTTAATTGCGGAAAATACATTTTTGTTATTAAAAATACTCTTTAAAACCAGGTCGAGCAATGAGTAACACTTCAAAACACAACAACAAAAGTACCAACATAAGACAAAATGACAGTGTAAGACTAGCAAATGAAGGCGCTCTGATGAATACTATGCCAAGCATTCTTGATTTTTGTTTTGAGCTATTGTGTGTCGTGGCACAGCTCTGGCTTTGTGCACCACTTCCATGAATATTAGCAAGCCCTAAAGGATTCATAAAAGGAAGTTTTCTCCTTAAAGAGAAAAAAAAGGAGAAAACTGTGGTAAAAATGTCTGATTCTCTTAATGTGTTTGTTTTGCTGGAGGCAGATGTAAAGTTGTAGAGTACAGGTCATTCGAAACTCCATTCTATTTTATAGATTTTTGTTCCTGGGCTTTTTAACACTTTTTGTTTTAATAACATTATTACCCAGAAGTTCATAGGCAGGAATGTAATTTTAGCAGCTCTTGTTTCTTAAGAAGAGTTCTCTTGTTTAGCAGTTCTTGTTTGATTTTAGCAGTTCTGTTCCTAAACAATTCTAGTTAGAGCTCAGATTTAGAAAACTTGTTATGTTAGGTACAATAGATTGCCAAGTATAGCTGATAAAGAGACTTCAGTTCTAAATGTGGTCCACCACAGTATGGTATGAGTTTTTGTGCCTGCCTTATAGAGGACTTTAGCTGTCAAGTTCTATTTTTTCCCACTGAAGACCTTCACCTCCAGTTTAGCTGAACTTGGGTGAAGGGACTGCATGGGAAGCTGGATGACAGCTGCTAAAAGCAACTTAGTTAAAACTGTAAAAGAAAGCTAACCAGGATTCTAGCATATGATAGAGTAAAAACTGTTCTTTTTAGAAGAGGGTCTCGTAAGAGCTATAACAAAAGTGTAAATGAGTCTCTGGAAATGGCAAAACTAAGAAGGCACTGAAGAGATATGACTCTTGTCTTGGGTTGGACATACAGTTTTCATTCTTGATTTACATTGTTGTGCAATATAAGGAAGGTTTTGTATTTGTGACTGTCAGAGATCTGGAGCTCTTGGGCAACGCGGAAGTGGACACAGTATGGAAACATGAGCCCTTTGCACATGCAACAGAAGGTGGTACCGTATAAATTTCTTTAGAGATGAGGAGCAAAACAAAGAAGTGGGGATTAGTACTTTGACACTTAAGTACACCCACTCTGACTTCAAATGTCTTAAAGGAACTTGCTCAAGAGAAGTAAATTTGACTAGTGATACGGGGATTGATGTGGATGGTTCTTTGAGAGTATCGTTCCTGTACTCGGCATTGGTTAAAGTCACCTGGTGCACAGGAACAAGGAGCACCCTATGATGTACAAGCATATTCAGTTTCAAAGGGAAGGGCTTCTTTTGGTCATTTTGGCTTGTTTTTTGGTTTTGTTGCTTCTCCCTCTACATAGAATTTGTTATAAGGATGTTGCAGGATCCAAAATTATGACGAGGTTCTAAAAGGGAGGATAGGTCTACTGGTTCTCTACTATGAACATCTAAGTGCAGCCACTGCTCAGGAAGTTCTCGGTCATCTGACTTCTGAGCACTGGTAAAGTGTGCTCGGAAACATTTACTCATTTTATGTCTTAAGTTCTCCCTCATTCATTACCAAGTCCTGTGAGACAACATTGGACTAGCTAGACTTTGGTCTTTACCATTCTTGTGCTCCTGGGTAACTTGCTTGTCTGAATCACTCCTGAGCTCTGTCCTGAAAGGAGGTCTGCAAGAGCCTGGAAGGGGATTACTTAGAAGGGAGTAGCTTTGGGTGTGTGATTTGATATTCAGTTTAACTTTGAGTTGACTCCTATCTCTTAATGATGGGACTGTATCTCAGAGTTACCCATATCCCTATGGTCCCGACTGTCCTTTGTGTTTTCTGACATTACTGCCTCAGCCCCTTCCACGAACTCTCCCAAACTGGTACCAAAGTAATAACTAGTGCTGGCTAAAAGACCTTAGTCATTAGCTGTCCTGCCAATACTTAAGCAGCTGCTTGAAAACTGATTTTTTTTGTGTTGTCCAGGGAGTACATAACCATTGACTCTGGCAAAAAGGATTGGTCACCTCACCTTCGGTGAGAAGTTTGGGAGGTGGGAGTTGAAACCGAAACATTTTGAAGAAGACATTGTCATATTCCCTTTTGCTTATGTACACATAACATTTTCATATTGTCAAATCTGTGAATGTTTTTAGGAGCTATTCCATGAACCAATAACTTCTTTCATCCACAGAGACATCTTGAGAGGCATGAAGCAAAACTGCATCTATCATCTAAGCTACCTTCCTGATGATAAGCTAATAATCACAGCTACCGAAAAAGCAGACCCTTTCTTGTGTACCTGTAGCTTGAGTGTATCTTGATGTTCTCCCACACACACCAGGAAAGATTCTGTTGAGATCATTTTGATGTCTCTTGTTTCCTGTTTTCTTCTACACTGTGAGGCTGACTTGAACAGTTTGAGTCTGTGAGAAGCTACTGCAAGCCCACAGCCCACAGGTTTTCTTTGTGAATGATTTTCCTAACCACAATCTGGCACGCTGGCTGATTTTTATTTTCCTTCAAAGTCTACATGCTGCTGATAGATTTGACCAAAGCAAATGGGGCTGGCTGAGCCCTAAACTAATTTGATGATCTTAGAATAAACTTGTTCAAAGAAACCATTTATTGCCTCATTGTCTCTGTGTATCATAGATTGTGAGATCTTCCAACTGCACTCGCAGGAGGAAAATAGCTAAGAGCTTCCAGAAGCTAAGAGGCAGGTGAGAGGGGATGGAAGCCCTGCTCCTTTCAGTTGATGGAGATTCCTTGAAGAGGCAATTGGGATGAAGGAAGTGAATTTAATCTTTCTCAAGAAGTGCTTCTGTCATATTCTTCCCTGTCATATAATATATGGATAAAACCTATTGGAAGATGAAAAAGCAAGGGCCAAACAAACGCATGAAGCATGAAACCTGTGAAAGCCAAGAACATATTCTGCAACAAAATCAGGGCAGGCTCTTGTACAGAGCCCTAGCCCATTTCATTGCTTGTTTATCTGCTCCTATTGCTCCAGTATCTGAACAGAAAATGCCCTGTTCTTTAGCCTAGATAGCATGATGCTTGACACTTAAACTATGTAAAGCCAAAGAGAAGTTACCTGCACTTCTTCTTGGTTTTGTATGTGTTAGTTTGTTTTATTTTTTAATGAAAGTGCAATACAGTATATTACAAAATGGATCATTGAGGCATTCTGAGACTTCTGAGAGCCAGTTTGACCTGCTTCGAGCACCTGACTCCAGTGCACAACTTTGCTCCTTCTTCTCTGCTCCCCCTTTCCAGCCAAAGGATTGATCAGCTGGAGAGCAGTGGGAGTAGGACAGTCTGTGTCTGCGAGCCCCTGGCTGTGGATAGATGCAGCACAAGTGCATGACAGAGATTCTTCTACCTGAACAGGTGCTCAGCCTCTGCAGATGAGGCAAGTTAAAGCAGCAAAAGCAATCCCCTTTTTCATGCCTGAATTTGGAATCTTGCCAGGAGGCTAATGCTCCTGAGAAAGTCTGCCATGCTCCAAGTAGCTGTTCTGTCAGACTTGGAAGTAGTGTTGTGCCCCCTTCTCTGAAAGGGCTTCCCCAGAGAATGGGGTGAGGTATTAGAGTTGACTAGACACGTAACCAGAGTGAGGCATCACTTCCAGAACAGCTACATGATTCCAATGTTTTGCTTTGTACTTCTTGGTGTTTCAGAAACTTAATGATGAAATCTCAAGTGGAGGTAATCGCTCTTTTTAATCTTATGAATCCTGAAACAGCTGTGTTTTCAGTGTTGTCTATTCCAATTACATAGTTGTAATATTTTTCTCTTTTTGTTTTGAAAGGTAAGGAATGAAGAAGACTTTATTAAGAAACTGGACTGCAGTCCTGACCAGCATCTAAAGGTAGTGTCCATCTTTGGGAACACAGGGGATGGCAAGTCTCACACCCTTAACCACACTTTCTTCTATGGCCGGGAAGTCTTCAAGACATCTCCTGCCCAGGAGTCGTGCACAGTTGGAGTCTGGGCAGCCTATGACCCTGTCCGCAAAGTGGTGGTTATTGATACAGAGGGCCTCCTGGGGGCCACTGTGAACCTGAGCCAGAGAACACGGCTGCTGCTCAAGGTCCTGGCTATCTCTGACCTTGTCATCTACCGTACTCGTGCTGACAGGCTCCACAATGACCTCTTCAAATTCCTTGGTGATGCCTCGGAGGCTTATTTAAAACACTTCACCAAGGAGCTGAAAGCAACCACAGCCCGCTGTGGCCTAGATGTTCCTCTGTCAACTTTGGGTCCAGGCGTCATCATCTTTCACGAGACTGTGTACACCAAGCTACTGGGCTCTGGTGAGTAGGCAGTAAGAAACTGAATAACAGTGTGCTAAACGCTGTCTGTAAATTACCAGGTTGCATAGAATATTCTGCATTCTTTACTACCATCTAAAAATATGATTTGGGTTTTGCTGTCACTGGTTTCAGTCTGGAAACTAGGCTGTGGGACTAGAAGAGCATTCCCTTGTGGTGGATCTGACTATTCCAAATCAGCCACAATAATCCTCTTAGCCAGCTGAACATCAGTACTGAATAGTCATGAGTTCTGCCAGCCATAAGAGGGGTTATCATACAAGTTCATGAGTATGGGTGATACGGCAGATGAAGGTGAAAACTGATGTGGTGAGTTGACCCTGTCTGAATGCCAGGTGCCCACCAAAGCTGCTCCATCACTCCCCTCCACAAGTGGACAGGAGAGAGAAAATACAATAAAAGGTTCCTCAGTTGAGATAAGTTTTAGGAGAGATCACTCATCAAATACCATCACGGGCAAAATTGGCTTGACTTGGGGATATCAGTTGAATTTTTTACTGACAAAATCAGAGCAGGGTAATGAGAAGTAAAATAAATCTTAAAAAAATCTTTTCCTCATCCCTCTCTCCTTCCCAGCTCTACCTCCTCCCACACCAGCCACACAGGGAGACAGGGAATGGGTGGCTATGGTCAGTTCATCGCACATTGTTCCTGCTGCTGCTCAGGGAGAGGAGTCCTTCCCCTGCTCCAGTGTGGGGTCTCTCCCATGGGAGACAGTTCTCCATGTCTCTCCAACATGAGTCTAGCCCACGGGCAACAGCTCTCCACAAACTGCTGCAACATGGGTCACTCTACCATGGGGTGCAGCCCTTCAGTCACAGCCTGCTCCAGCATGAGTCTCTGATAGGGTCAGAAGTCCTACTAGGAAACCCTCTCTCTGTGGGTCTGCAGGTCCCTACCAGGAACCTGCTACAGCACAGGCTTCTCATGGGTTCTCAGCCCTGTTTCAGGCATCCATCTGCTCTGGTGTGGGCTCCTCCATGGGCTGCAGGGGAACAGCCTGCTTCACTTCACCATGGTCTGCAGGGCAACCTCAGCTCCAGTGCTTGGAACAACTCCTCCCCCTCCTCCTCCACTGACCTTGGTATTCCTCTCACATATTCTCACCCTCACTTTTCTCTGGCCAAAATTACCTCTGCACATCCTTTTTTTTTTCCTTCTTAAATATATTATCACAGAGGCACTACTGTCATTCCTGATGGGCTCGGCCTTGACCAGTGGCACATCCATCCTGGAGCTGGCTGTCATTGGCTCTGCCAGACATGGGGGAAGCTTCCAGCAGCATCTCACAGAAATCACCGCTGTAGCCCCCCCTGCTACCAAAACCTGGCCATGCAAACTCAACACAACTGACATACCCTGAGATTTTGGCAGGGATATGTAGAATCCTGTTGAAAAAAAAAAAAAATAGGATAAAATTCTGTGTAGAAGCTAGGAGGAGCAAGAATTACAACATTGATGAATGCCACTCTACTTTTTTAAATTCTGTGGACCAAAATAATTTTGAGGCTTATGTGAGGTTGGGACTGAGGTTGTGTCTTGTGTAATAAATGCCCCAGCAGTCCTGTCTGACCCACATTCTCATTTTGGCTTTTCTAAACAGTGAGGTTTTAAACTAGTAGAAGAACTTGACGTTCTTTCTGGTTGTTATTAGAGTAGCTTCTTGATACCTTTTACCTTACCTGTAAGGCAATTCCTTTTCTTACATACCAATTTACTGATTAGCAATTCAGCCTTTCATAAAGTTGTTGACATATACTGTTTCATCAGTTCAGCCTTTAGTGACCCATGAGGACACTTTGTACCTGTATGCTAAGTCAGGGTCATAAAAAAATATATATTTTTATGATCACTTCTGATCACAGTAGGAATAGGAAAGAAACCTCTTAGCATATGGGTATGCAGAAACCTGTAATCATCTGTCTCAATGGAAAATTGAGATAAGTGTGTTTATGTAGTTTTAGGACAGGGAAGATGGGGCCTGCCTTTTTCTGAAATGTACAGCAGGTATTTGGGAGCAGGCAGGAGAATGCGGTTGGCTCTGTGGGGTCTGACCTGATGTGGCTGGTTCTGAAGTGCTTTGCCATGTAGAAGCTGTTGATAAAGGCTTGGTCTTCCTTGCTACAGGGCTGGCATGGAGAACAGGCGGCCCATGTAAGGTTCATGTTCTCCACTTATCAGGTGCTAGGAATAGCTATACCAGGTTATGGTCTGGTGAGAAGAACTAACAAATGTGCTGATATTGTGTTTCCTTGTATTATGTCCTAACTTGCTCCTTAATCTGGATATCTGTGTTTCGAAATCTAGATGTGTCTGGTTTTACCTGAGAAACTTGGTCTTAGAATTTAAAGCTGTTTATTACAAAACAGCGACTGCTTTTGGAAAATTTGTTTCTTTTCCTTGTTTTAAAATATAATGATAACTGCATTCCAGATGTATTAGAAGATTTAATTAAGAAAACTAGGACTATATTGCATATGAAAGTACTATGCAATTGAAGTATTGTTTTATACTATCAGTTGTTTATGAACTTGCTGATACTCTTATATATAGATCATCCTTCTGAGGTTCCTGAGAAGCTCATTCAGGATCGGTTTCGGAAGCTAAGCTGTTTTCCTGAGGCTTTCAGCTCAATTCACTACAAGGGAACAAGGACATACAATCCTCCAACAGATTTCTCTGGGCTTAGGCGAGCTGTGGAGCAGCAGCTGGAGAACAATACTACTCGGTCACCTAGACAGCCCGGGGTTATCTACAAAGCACTAAAAGTAAGTGAAGAAGAGTTTGTCACAGTCTTTATTTGTACCACTGTTGCTAGTAATTTGGCTGCAGCTCATAAAGGCAGAGCACCTGAACCAGTGATGCAGACTTGCATGCAAGTCTTCCATGAAAGTGATAATTTTGTCTAGCAGCCGGGGAGGCTGGGTAGTTTTTTTACTTTAAAACAAACACTTTGGTAAAGACCATGGAAGGTCAAGAAAAGTTAAAGGGCCCAACTGAGCAGAATCATAAAACTGAGCTGAGAAGAAAAAGTAATTGATGCTGTCAGTGACAAGCACTTAATGACAGTGATTTACAAAGAGAGACCTCAGAAGGTGTTTTTTATAAAATTCCTAAAGATGGCCTCAGCACAAGAGGAGAAAATGCAAGAGACTTGGAGGGAGTTAATAGTTGGCAAAACCTAGCACTGCATAGTGTAACCCAAGGGCTAGGAGGCAAAAAGGAGGAAGGAGTTGTGCTGATAGCTAGGGAACAGGATGGGATCAAGCCAAATGATGTATTACTTCAGAGCGAGTGATTTTCTTGGTTCACTTTGCTAGGATGTCAGAGGGATTTTTGGGTCTTTTAATTTGCAGTCTTTCCTACAAGCTTCCACATACCACTGCCTGATTAACATCATATTTTCTTTGGCCTGAAGAACACAGCTGTCACTGGGGAGGGGCAGGCAGAGCTGGAGCATATCTGCAGAAGAAGGTAGTGTTAGCAGTCTTTTCTGGTGTTAGTCACAGCTGTTGGAACAGATAATTCTGGCTGCTCTGCATTAGTGGTAGCTGAAGCACAGAGGGAAGTGTCAGGGTGACATGTACTGTACACACTTCCTTGCATTAGGGAGCAGACAGGCAGCAAGGGGAAAACCAGTTGGAATCGTTAATTTTAGTTTAATTTCTAGGACATTATTGCTATAATCAAGTAACTTGGTGTCAGATGTAGCTGCTGGTATACTTAAATTCACGTCCAGTAGAGTGTTTGCTATGTTCAGATCACTACTGACTACAAGTTGACTTCTTTTGCTTCACTTGCTGAGGACACAAGACTTGCTAGAGATCTCTGTCCACTTCCTCTACCTTTTGAATTCATTGGCCAGTATCAGTCAAGCTTAAAAGAGAATGTAAAGCGAATTTCCTTGAAATTATGTGAAATAAAATGTTTAAATAGAGAATTTATCTGAGAGAAGCTGTGGTGAGAGAGGTATACACATGTCTATGTGTATGTGCAGTCAACCCTTGTTAGACAGCAAAGATGCACCTATTCCACCCACCCCAACCCTGTGAGGGGAGAGAGAAGAGGAGAAAGGGGCAGCCACTATATTAACCTCAGCTGTAGGAAGAGTTTCAGCTAGATCTCATGCCTTCAGAGATCTTCATCAAGAAAAACTGTAACCATTTGCTTTGTTCCAGTGCTTTTTCTGTTTTTCTCTAAACATAACACCTGAAAGAACCGAAAAAGTTAAGTGTGCCAAGGCTAAGGGCTGATTTAATCTGAGAATGGATGTTCCTAGGAAAGGGTACAGATTCCTTTGTCTCAGTTTTGCTATTTCACCAGAGAAGAGCAGTTGTTCAAGTGGCCAGAGGAAAGCTCAAGGCAGCACTTTCTGAGCCAAGAGGCAAAAAATGTGTTCTCATGAACTATGAGAAATTATCCTCTGAGTTTCTTTTCAGAGGTTTCCAGAATACAAAGCCCTTTTAGCAAGAACCCTGCTATTTTGAGCATGGATTGGATGCACTGAGATGGATGCAATCTTCTACCACCCATTTCTACTACAAAATTCAAGGTAGGGACAGGAGGACAGGAAAGCAGAGAAAAGGAGTATTTTACAAGTATTCAGATCACTTCCATACAAGTGCAAGATTGCCTTCTTGGTTGTTTTCCAATCCTTGTTTTGGTTTCCAGGCTAGTAAGACGCTATTTGTTAGCTGTGTACTCGCTCTACCTGTCCCTCCAGTAGAGGAATCCATGCTTTTTCTTGCAAAATGTCTTCATTGCCCTTAATCCCTTTCCAGTTCATTCTTTTTTGTTTGACAGGCTCTAAGTGACCGGTTCAGTGGGGAGATCCCTGATGACCAGATGGCTCACAGCTCCTTCTTTCCAGATGAATATTTCACATGCTCCTCTGTGTGCCTCAGCTGTGGGTAAGTAGATGAGAAATGCTTCGCCATCTTTTTAGGGGACAGTGCTGCCCCAACCTGCAGCCACAGAACGTAAAGTTTCTGTGACATCATGGCTCCTGACATCAGCTGTCCTCAGCTAGTACTTCCAGGCAGAATGAGCTTGAAATTCAGGTCTTATGTGAATTGGACAACCACTATAGCCACATCCCAGCTAGATGTGTGGTTTTTGCTCACTCTATTTTTGTGCATGGCTACAAACCTGTGCTGCCTATATCTTTTCCCAAATGCAAGCAGGGCAGGAAGAAAGGAGTGTCTAAATAAATCCCCTGAAATTTCTTATGGTGTTTTTTTCCTGACATTTTTATTGCCTAAACAGTATAAACAATCCTAAAGCATACGTCATGGAGTGGGGCTATATTCAATGACTAGGTCTAAGTGGAGCTCCGTATTTGGTTAGATCTTGGCTTGTAGCTCTCTGGAAAGAGCCTAAAGAGTTGAGCCTGGAAGGGCAGTAGATGGCAGTCAGTGCTCTGAGTTTGGGAGCTGTATAGCAGCACGATGTTGTGGCTGGTTATGCTTCTTTTCTGATGCTGAGCATCTTCTGCAGTGAACTGTTGTGTGGTGCTGCTTTGTATGTGAAACAGTTGCTACACCTCCTTCTTGAAGAGCCTGCCTTTCAATAATAAATTGTCATTGCTGTATGTACAGTTGTGAAGATGGTTGGAGGGCACAACATCTCTAAAAATGCAAGATAGCAGTAAAAATGAAATCTTGGTGACATCTGTCCTGTGTCTAACAGCAACAACTCATGGTTTGCTCTTGCATACTCAGGTGTGGCTGTAAGAAGAGCATGAACCATGCAAAGGAAGGAGTCCCTCATGAATCCAAAAGTCGATGCAGATATTCTCACCAGTATGATAACAGAGTCTACACTTGCAAGGTGAGTAATGATACAAGGACAAGGTCTGAAGAAAAAGGAGAGGATGACCCAGTAAATGACAGGCATGTGCCTGTTTTTTTCCTTTTTTTTTTTTTTAATGCCAGATGTGCTCATAACCTTGACAAGAAAAATTGATCCTTATTTGACTTGTATGTTTGCTTGGAGAGTTCATCACTTCTGTGTGCTATGTGTCATTTTTAGCTAAATTGTGAAGCTGGCTGCTCTTAACCTGGGTAATGTTGACCTTTTAAGTGTTTGACATGGTTACTCTTCTTATTTGCTTATGCCCAGTGCTTGGTATTAGCTAATGTTTCTGAAGGATGTGTGCAGGAGACAGGAAAATTTTTGGCTATCATCATGGTCTTTATTGATGTAGAAATACTTCCCTGATGTCATTATTGATAGTGGGTTTGGTTTTGCTTTATTTTTAAATGTGTTCTGATGAGTCCTCCTTTGCTGTGGACCTCTGTATGCTAATTATATGCTTTACATGGCCGAACAGCAGCCAGATGTAGATTTGGATTCCCAAGAATGTAGTTTTAATTGAATCTTTATGTTGTAGGCCTGTTATGAACGAGGGATGGAGGTCAGCGTGGTGCCAAAAACCTCTGCTTCCACGGATTCCCCTTGGCTGGGCCTTGCCAAGTATGCCTGGTCAGGGTGAGTACTGCAGCTGAGGTCTCTCTGGTCTCTGCGCTGCCTGGTGCACGGGACCTGCCAGAGAGGTAACCTGTCCTCCTCTTGTGCAGGTACGTGATCGAGTGCCCCAACTGCGGGGTGGTGTATCGCAGCCGGCAGTACTGGTTTGGCAACCAAGATCCTGTGAACACCGTAGTGAGGACAGAAATCGAGCATGTCTGGCCAGGGGTAGGTCTGGTTGCTGGATAGTCTTTGTGTAATGTGTGCAGCCATGCACATGCTGATTTGGTTCTTCTGGACGTTGGTGGAGAAAATAGATTGCCTCTCATTAAGCTGGCCCCTGCTGTTCAAAAGAGCCTTCGCAAGGCCTTTCAGACATCTTTTGGCTATCTTGAAATGGCTAAGTTGCCAACCTACTCCTGTCTTTCAAAGCAGGGCTGGTGAATCTTTTCTCCTGCTTGCCCTCCAGTTTAACAGGAGCAATGGGTTGCAGAGCCATCTGCATCTTAAAAAAAAAAAAAAAATTGGTTTCCCTCTTTTTGTTCTCAAACTAATATCTGTTTCATTCCAGACTGATGGATTTCTGAAAGACAACAACAATGCAGCCCAGCGTTTGTTGGATGGCATGAATTTCATGGCTCAATCAGTATCTGAACTTAGCCTGGGACCCACAAAAGCTGTGACCTCGTGGTTGACAGACCAGATTGCCCCAGCTTACTGGAGACCCAACTCTCAGATTCTGGTAAATAGCAGCTGCTGTAGAGAAGGGCTTTGCATAGCTAAAACCCCTTTTCCTTACTCTTCAAGTAATACAGTACTTTGCAGATTCCAAATGCTTCTTGTTTTACTGCAGTAATCCCTACTCCTACAACTTTGAGAAAACTGAAGTGCTTTCTCCTCTTCCCATTCTTGACTTAGACTGAGAATGTATGAACAGAGACTTGGCCCAGCCCTAATAAAGAGACTGTTTCTTCCTGCTCTTTGTGAGCTACTCTCCCTGCAATATCACAGAAAACCCTGCCTTGCATTAACTTGTTTTTCAGAGCAAAGAACCAACATCTTAAATCTGGCTACTGCAGTTGATAGTACTAATTTTGTAGGTGCAGAGATTAAACTCTGGTTTCATACCAGATGCAAAAAGCTGGCCCAAACAGTTCAGCTAGGAAAGGATTCCTTGTGTCTCGATGGAAACAGATTCTTCTTCAATGAGAACTGCCTTCTGAATTCTAACCCCACACAAAGGTCAAATATCCATCATTCAGCCCTGTGTGATGTGGTTGTGTTTGTTTGTGATTGTGAACAAAGGGATCATAGCAATATATTGGCTTAACCACTGTACACCTACCATTCTGAATCACTTCCCTGGGGTAAAGTTAGGGGGCTGATAGCACCCAAGTCTTGTGTGTAACTGTATTTTTCACAATTTCAGTCTGAGACTTGCCATCCTGGACTTCTGCTCTCTATTTTTCACTTAAGGAAGATCAAACTAACAGTTCTTCTTTTTGTGTTGTTCTGATTAGAGTTGTAAGAAGTGCAACACGCCTTTCAAAGATAATGACACAAAGCATCACTGCCGGGCCTGTGGAGAGGGCTTCTGTGATGGCTGTTCTTCCAAGACCCGTCCAGTGCCTGAGCGAGGCTGGGGACCAGCACCAGTGCGCGTGTGTGACAACTGCTATGACAACAGGGGCATCCAGTTAGGTAATCTTGAGCTGATTGTGACAGAACTATCCCTGGGCAATAGCCTGAAGTCTTTGTCCCTGGTTTCTGGGTCACAACCATTCCCAATGGATGTAGGCAGTGTGGTTCATGCTGGGTTTCCATACAGTTTTTGGTCAGGAAGCTGAAGAGCTCAATGCCTTTTGGAGGAAAGATGACCCTATCAGATACCTGACCTGCTGACAAAAATATTTTCTAATTGTATCTTTACTTTGTTTTCCTAGCAACTGCTGATGGTCTGGCGCTAACATCGGAGCCGGGATGCTTATGTTACAGCAGACTATATATTTTGTCCATTACTGCTAAATGTCCACTCTGCAATCCAGGATTGTGGATGGGGGACATAAAGGCTGAGGAGAGATTCCAACCTGCCTTTTGGGTTTGCTACTGGTTTTGTTAATGTAAATTAACTGAAACTTGGCAGAAATGGTGGTGGACTTAGGTGTTGAGCCCTTCACTCTTGTGTCATGCAGATGTGGCTGAGCTGCCTTCAGATGAGGAAGGGGGGACACTTATTGCCAGGAAGGTGGGGGAAGCTGTGCAAAACACGCTTGGAGCGGTGGTGACAGCCATGGACATTCCCTTAGGTGAGTTCTGTTCTGTTCTGATGATTATTTTTCTCTAACGCATTTTTGTTTTCAAAGAGCAAAACTTGTTATTAAACTTCAAGAGTTTGTGTGACAGGCTGGTACCTCTGCTATGATGTTGAGAGTTCTACAGCCCTCTGGACCTCTTCTGCTTGTGGTTTCCTCTTGGTTTTCAGCATGTTGTTTCTGCAGATCACACTTTCTCTTTTCACCCTATTTTGCAAAATTGTGCACCAAGCTGTGAGTAATTTGTGCTCCCCTGATGCACTCACTACAGTGACCTGCCCTTTGGAGTTCCCTAAAGACTGGTCAACTAGAAAGCATTTTATCAGGTTTGGTTTTCTTCCAGAGATGCTGAATGCCTTTTAAGTGTGTTCATGGATACTGCTGGCATTTGGTACTTCTGAGGGGAGGGCTGAGAATTTGAAGCTGTCCAGGTTGGTAATGATGGGGAAGTAATCAGTAGTGTGATCTTTAATGGTGAGCTTAGCACAGGGAACCTCTGCTGCTCGTTCATGTGCTGGGTGGCAGTTTAGGTATGTCAGCAAACATTTCACATTTGAATCTTCTGTTGTTGGACGTGACTTCCTACTCATTGCGCAGATCATCGTTCAGCTGCTTTGCCTACAGCGTGTCTGGCCATCACCTTTGTGGGTGTTTGCTCTCCAGCTCAATGAAAGGCAGAATAAATCTCTTTCTCAGTTCAGACAGTACTTGCATTTCTGAATATTTGGTTTGGTGACTTGGTGGTTTTTTGGGCCACAGCTGAAACTGAAGTTAGGGAAAATCAAGTGTCTTTAACCTCTGGAAGAGTCTGAGTAAGGCAAGATGCCACTATTAAGAGACACAGTTTACCTTTGATAAGAGGCAGAATGCAGCAGAATGGTAGAATGCCCTAAATGGCTACTCGTTGCACTGGATTCTGTCAGTAGGTCACCTCCCCCTTAATGGCAGCAGTATGACTTGCAGTGTGTGAGTGCCTCCGCTGGAGTACATTCTTGACGTGCTCACGTTCATGGTTTATTTTGTTCTCCCTCTTTCTCATCCCCCTACCTCACTTCCTCCTTAGGTCTGGTAAAAGATGCTGCCCGACCTGCATACTGGGTGCCAGATCATGAAATCCTGCACTGTCACAATTGCCGGAAGGAATTCAGTATCAAACTCTCCAAACACCACTGTCGGGCCTGTGGCCAGGGATTCTGTGATGAGTGCTCACACGACCGCAGAGCGGTTCCCTCTCGCGGATGGGATCACCCAGTCCGAGTTTGCTTTAACTGCAATAAAAAGCCTGGTGACCTTTAACCCCAGGCTGCTCTCCAGATCTTTGCAATTCCTTATGTTCTCAGGGTTACAAATGAAAATATCTGGTCTCCCTTTCACCTTCTAACCTGTTGCAGCCAGAGTGCATGTTTCCAGTTTCTGGCCTCCTCTCGTGTTATATCCATCTTGGAACGCTGGGAATGAGCTTACGTTCAGCCTCTAGGTTTTAATTTCAAATTAACTGGGAAAGGGAGGCAGCTCCCTTGTAAATGAGCAAACCAAAATCCACTGTATTTTATTCCAGTAAAAAAAAAATCTATATGTATATATCAACTATGTATAATTTAGTATATTAAGAATATGGTTGAATAATGAAGCTTTGAGTATTCCTAGTTCAAATGATGGATGGTGTTGTTCCTTACTGTATTGGATCAGAATTATGGCCTTCTAATTCTTCTTTTGGAATGTCTTGCTGATCGTGATGTCCTGTGAGGAAGGTTTAGACTCTGTGCTGCCAGGAATCTCCAATGTTGATACATGAATTACACCTGGTAATTCAACCAACTCTACATCTGGAGGTGCTGCCCTTCTGGCCATGGAAGATTAAACCCAGATTAATCAGCAAGTTTGTTTGAACTGTGATATGAGCAATGGTCTTGCAGTGCAAGAGGTATCAAGTTAACACAGACTCCCTGGCAGAGACTGGTAGAGCTCTGAAAGGTAAAGCAAATCCTATGGCACGAGGCAAAGCATTCCGATTTTGCCATTCAACTTCAATACCAGATCAAAAGGTAGCAGGGTCTTGCTCTCCCTGACAATGTTTTCATGTACTCAGGTTTTCTTCAAGTTTCTCTGCAAGATCATTGCAGTTGAAAGTTTTGTCCAGAGCAGAACAAGAGAACAAGTTTTGCAGGCAATTCTGAGATATGAAGTTTGAGTTGTTTGGGTTGTGATGACTTTCCTTTTCCCCCACGTTTTAAGTGATCCTGTAGTCTCTGAAGCATCTGTGTTCTCAGATATGGTTGCATAGAAACTGCACAGATTTTACTTACTTTCTTCTAATAATATGAACTTACAAATCAACCTGGAAAATGAGAACCTTTCTTCTTTGCTCCTAGCAACTGGCACTCACTGGACTTCATCCTTTTATGAAAGGACTGCAATGAATTCACTGATTTTATTATGGAAAGCACCACTTAACCTAACTTACATTGTCATGTACTGTGGATTTGTGGTTCCACTTAAAAGAAGTAAGAGACCATTTTGGATTAAACTGCCTAAAATTCTCCTTTCTTGGCTTACGTAGACAAGAATTCTTTCACCACATGAGAGTTGCCTCCTCTTGGAGTGGCTGGAGTTTAATGCAGTGTCCTGGACCTGTGGTATTTTTTCCCAGCTTATTAAATATGCTCTTGTGTAGATGAGTGCCCAACACCCTGTTTTAAGACTGTATTATTAAATTAACTGCTATAAAGAACTTTATCTTCTGAACAAGTGTACTGACTTTCCTTGTAACAAGCGGTTCTCACTTTGTCTCTGAAAGTACATGCTCACAAAGTGATTGTCCCTTCACAACTACATCCAGCCTACACAAGGAGGTAGACTTAGAAGATGTTCCAGGACACCTTCGGTACTGGCCAAGTTTACTGCAGACTGTCTTATGTTTTTGTAAGCAAAAGTCTGCCATAAACTGACAGCTGTCCAAGTAAGGGCATGAGTAGGTAGAAATCCTCTTTTAAAAGACATTCTGTACATCTAGCATAATTCTGTGCTTCAAAGTATTCTTTATTTTTTTAATGGGTGAGCAATGTGTTCTTGGTTTGTAGGCTGTGCCCTGTGTGCTGTTTATGCATGTAGCTTTACTACCATGTTAATGCACAAAGAGAAAGCAGCCATGACATTCCTTGTATAAAATCTTTGGCATCTGTTTCAACAACTTGTCTGATTTTTTTTCATGTCAAAGCAAGAACTACTACTCAATCAAAAGGAAAATGTTGTCTAAACACTTTTGATATATATGTGGTCTTAGTAACTTAGCAACGTGTCAGTATCAGAGTCCATTCCTGATTGATTATCCTGGAGCTGAATCTTCTGTGATGTTTCTCTACAAAGTCTTATGTGGTGCCTAAACTGCAGCAGACTTGGTGTTACTCTTTCTGGAGAATGCTGAGAGGTATATTTGGGATCTTTGTTTTCCAAAATGAAAAAAAAAAAAAGGATCTAAGGCTTAAGTTCCCTGCTGTTTCCTGTACAGAATAGCTTTTAATTTTTCTGATACTATTTGGTGCTGTGAATACACAGTATAGAATATGGTTATTAAATGGCTTAGCTATTTAAAGGGGATAGATGTTAGCAGAGCCCAATGCTATTCAGTGTTAGCACATTAGGATTCAATAAACCAAAGAGCTGTAAACGATGTTTGTGGACAGAAAGCTCTACAGCAAACTTAAATAAAGGAAATGGAAGTCCTGGGAAAAAAAACCCTAAAGCACCATGGGAGCATGTTGTGCTTGGGTTGGGACTGTCAAAAGAAACCTGTAAGAGTTCTATTCCTGAACTATTAAGACAGATGCTTTGTGTTATGTGTAGCACCTAAGAAGAGTGAGTTTTTGGAAAACCTGTCAGAAGTTAACAGCAACATTGCTGGAGCTATGCAAAAGCACAAACTCTGAGTTCCGTAACGGCAGTATGGGACAAGTCTGACAGTAATGCAACTCCTGTGTGAAAAAGTCTTCTGTATTGACAAGGGCAAAGATAGAAGGAGACTGTTTTTCAGGAAATTTCTTGAAGATTATCACTATGTGTGTTACACTGAAAAGAAATTACCATGAAGTTACAGTTGGTCAAGATGATAATGTGTCCCTTAGGTCAACTGACGTTCACTGTAATGCTAATATTTTAGCAGTTAAAACTGCCACACTTACATATAGGGTAATGAATTCAATTGGCCTGAGATGTGACATGATAAAAAGCATGTTCTGACTTAGATTGAAGTTGGCTGTTTGATGTAATTCTCATCCCAGAAAAATTATGTCAGATTGATTATTGAAGATTGAGCAGCATCTGCACCTATTCTCATTAGGAAATGCTACGGAAAACATTGAGTAGAGTAAGAATCATCTGAACTAACCAACGTGCAAAGATGTGTACCCTTGTGAAAAACTTAATTCCTTACCCAAAGCACCACAAAACAAGCCTAGACTTGTTGATTTCCATTGTAGGTACATGTGCATGGATTCATCTTCAGCCAGGTGATGTGGGTTTCCCTGTCATTCGAAAAACCAGATCTGTGTGAGGCTTCATACAGATGTGGACACTTCTACTTAGACTCCCTATCCAAACCCTGTAGGCCATTTTTGGCTGAAATGTACCCGAGACTTGCAGCCAGGGGACAGATGGCGGAACAGCATGGCTGCAACATGCAGCTGTTGTGAGGGTAGGAGCAGGCTCTAAGGTGGAGTTACTTGCACAAGAAAAACTGCTTTGTCCTTCATTCCCTGCCCTCCCCCACTTCCATCCCCCTGCACTGGTTTTCCTGTTCATTCATTCTCCTGTCCAGTGCCTTGCAGAAGTTGCACAGGTTGAAGTTGGCCAAGGTATCCTGTATGTTCCTGTCTGTGTCCCTTGGGAATTGGACCTTCAGTTGTGTTCTGGAAAACAAGACAACCCGTGCTAGCTTTTGATGTCAACAAGAGTTCATTTGTGAAAATAAACACCATCACTAAGTTAGATCTGCCTTGCATTTATGCCAGGTGTCTCCTGTGACTGTGCATTCACAAATGCCCCTGTTGCTTTGGGATCCTGGGCTTTAACACTGCAGGACTCTGGCTTTCCCACCTGGTTAGACAGACTTTGTTCTCCATATTTTTGCTTTCAGCATAACCAGCCCAAATAGGTTTAAATACTAATACAGTTCAGTTTTGGCAGCCTCTCATCATTTTCATGTTTCATTTGTCAACTGACATTGTCAGTCACTGTAATGCCACATATTGTGGCATTGTCCTTGCATTTAATTATCGCTGATGGCTGTAATATAATTTGGCACCAACAAATACGTCTTTGCTTGCCAGTAATTTGAGAACAGAGAGTGATTTGGACTAGTGATAGAACTGTCTGCTTTTTGTCAGCCAGGTCTCATCCCCATCCCCTACTTTAGCTGGGCACTTTCATGGCAAAGCAATGTTGACACATATATTCTGTTAGTCACAGCACATACATTATGTCATAAAATGTATTTGTTTGTAGTGCAGGTACATCAACAATGAAATCATGTTAATGCCAAAATAATTAAAAATTTGCTTTGAGGGCTTTCAAAATCAACAGTATAATGTGACAAAAAACTACAGTAGAATGGCAGCTAGTTAGTTATCTCAAGCTAAAATTAAAATGCATTCAGCTTTTTAACTTTCTTTTTGTTGGATATAACTCAAGCAAAAAAAAAATATACCAGTCATTTATATATTTATATATATATATATATGAGTGTGTGTGTGTGAAAGTCCTTATGTAGGAGATGTTTTAATTGTGGCATTACAGAAATTCTAATTTCAAAAATGCCTGGAGATTCTGAAACACACTGATTTCTAACATTTTGAAAAGCTAGTTCAATCTTTCTGCTTAAAAGGCAATTTTTCAGCAGCACTGGAGAGAAGCAATAGCATATGTGTGATGGTGATGTGCAGATGATGACTTGTCAGGAAGGCATCAGGGTGCTTCACAGCTACCATGATATCAACAGAACTGCAGATAGGAAAGAAGTTGTTTCAACAAGAAAAGGCAGGTGATCTTGATTATATTTTCAGACATTACTTGAAAAGGTTTATCAGTTTTATGCCTTGGCTTCCATTTTTGAAACATTAAACAGATTTGTAAAGTCCTTTAAACAGCTGGGTCAAACATCTCTCAACCCCCAGGCCCTTGCCCCAGAATCCCTGTCTAGAAAGTACTTTGGGTTGGTGTTGACTGCTGGATTCAGGTCACAGTGTAGGTAGCATATACAGTGTATGCAAGCAGCCACTCGTGACTGAAGGTTTGGGGACCAAAGCTGAATTCTCCACTGCCAGATTATAACTTTTCTGAAAGCAGCTTCTGTAAGGGGATACCTTGAGACTATGTACCTAGCTGGGTTTGAATTCTCCCTTTCTTACAACAAATGCTTAATTTTCTAGTCCTGTTAGGATAGGTCCCTCTTAAACTCAAAAATGCCAGCGTGAATTTGTGACTAGTAAATTGATTTTTTTTTTAACCTCTTAGTTTCAGTATTCATCAGGATAACAGAGGAGAATAGACCATGAATCCATGTACTGCAGTTAATTGGGACCAACAGAAAGATATGACCAACACCACCACAGAAGACCCAGAAGCAAATCTCCCCCCTGCTTTAGAAATTTCAAGTTAAAATTGAACTTTTTCTACCTGTTATGTCTAAGAACCTTATATGACCTAAAGGGGTTTATGTGTAAAGAGCTTTATTAATTAGGGTTGAGAGATGACTGATAGCAGCAGGGGACATGGAACAGAGCAAGGGTGAGACTGAGACTCTCAGACTCTTCTGAGAGAGCAGTGCTGATGGGAGGCACTGGCAGTTTGGGCAGTGAGGAGAGCCGGGCTGGGCTGTGCTGTGCCATGCTCCAGGGAACCAAAGGGACCAAGGAAATGGTGTCTGCTGGACAAGGGATGCTGCAACCTCTCTTGCAGCACAGGGCTGGCCTTTCTGAAGTTTCCCCACTAGTTCAGTGCTTGTTGAGAAGCTGAGGCAAAGAAATACCACGTTTTGATACTGTAGCAGGCAGGAAGAGTCTTGCAGTTCCTTTTTAACTGCCTTGGGGTCCTGCTGTTGCTGCATAATGGAAGAGATTATTTAATATATTTTAGCTGCTGCCTGTAAACTGCTTGCTGTTTGTCACTGAAGACAAATTGCCTGTCTTCTTGCCCTGCTTCCCCTCTTCTTTTTTAGTGCTTTTTCAGGCTTAATTAGAAGTGTTGGCTGCAAAAGCACTAGTTGGGTGAATGGGTTTGCAGAGACGTGTGTGTATTTGGTTCCTGGAAACAACAGAAAGGAAATTATTTTCTTTTGTTTTATGAGTTTTGCCTAAAAGGAACAAGGAGAAGAAACTATCTGCAATTATGTAAGATGCCTTTCTGCCACAATTCTTAGTTTGTGTTTCCCATGGTAACTGGACATAATTGTTGCATGGTCTTGTTCTTGCAGAACAGGTATTACTGGAGTTAAGAGCTCTGAAAAGAGTCTAAATTCTAATTTAAATTTTGGAATTAATTCTGCTTTAAAGGAGTTCATGATCTTTGTAGGTTACTACCTGAAAATGTTTGAACCATGCATGTTTTCTAAAAAGAAGGTCAATATAAAGTAAATTGCAAATGAGTTGATTATCAGAGGTAATATTAGGACTTTGCAGTGGGATGGGGTAAACTATACTTCTGTTTTCTGAACAGATGCTTAGTTGCAGTATGCATTATTAACTAAGGCAGTAAAAATGCTTTTGAAAGTTGTGCTGTGTGCATTTATCATTGTGCAAGCGACAGAAAATGTTGAAGATTAACATAACCAATCAAGACAAATTGCAGACTATTTTCTCAAATTGAAAAGCAAAGCAACCAGGAATAAGGTCTCTTGGTTATGGAAGGGTAGTAGAGGGAATGGGGACAGCCTGCAAGACTTACCATTTAGGAGAGCAGGAGACGCCCTGGTCTCATAAACACTGTCCTTTGGAAAGAAGGGGCAGCACAGGGTGTGCTGTGAGCAGCACCCACTCTGTTTTGTGTAAGGAAGAAGGCTCTGCAGAGGAACACTAAAGCCAGAGGTATGAGGGGAGCCACAGTTGTAGGGAATTAACAGCTCAGTCTGCCCATGGGGAAACAGAAGTTGGCTGTTAATGGGATAGAAGATCTGGGGCATTTGAATGGATACTCAGAGAGGGAAGAAACTATTTTGAGTATTTGCTGGGATTCATTTTGATTACCCTTGCAGCAGCTATTTCTTATAGAAAATATTCACACTGTAAAGTTATGACATTGCTCCCAAGAGTTTTCCTGCTCTATTTTCTTCTCTATAGATTAATGGGTAAATGAAATACAAAGAAAGGTTAGGAGGTCACCACACATAACACTGGAGTATTGGTGAGCAAGAAGACCTGAGAACACGGTCTCTTGGGACAGCACGTTGCTCAGGCCTGAAGCTTGTGAGACAACAGGAGAAATGAGCGTGGAGCCCTGCAGGTCAGACAGGGTTTTTATTAGGGCCTACCCTTCCAGGTACCTGTATTTGAATAATTCCCTCTTATCTAAAGTCACTTGAAAAATGGAAGGGGAGAGGAATACATTAGAAAGAAAAAAAAGCCTACAGGCTATGCTAACATTTTCATGGGGCTTGTGGAGGGTATCTCCCTGCAGAGTGCCTTGCACTGCAGGGCACTTCTGAGGCTTCCTTTTGGAAGCCAGACACACCCTCACGAAGTGTGTTCAGTGAGCACAGGTCACTAGCAGAGATACAAAGGCATGAATTGGCTGCACCACCAAGTCCTTAATGAACTCTTGGGGAGCTCATGCCACGACCGTGAGTGCCTCATCCCTGTTTAACAGCGCTGTGCTCCTGCTACAGCTCACTCTCTCTTCCTCTGGGAAAAACATTTTGTGACTGGTTCAACAGTTTTACTAACCCACTTTTTAAACTACAAATACTCCTGGTAAAGAAGAATAAAAAGTAAGAGCTTTCCCTGCACATGCAGTGTGCTGTGAGGTTAAACAAAGCTGATGGCCCCTCAGGATGAAGGTGGCAGGGTACAATCCCTCCATAAATAGGTTGCTCTGGCCAAAAGCTTTAGGTGCAAAAGAGTAATAATGTCTATTAAGAAATAAGATAGCTAGAAACTTTTGTAACATGCCTAAGAGGGTGCTGGTGGTAGTTTACTCTGAAGGCAGAAGGATTGCTTAATGTGGGACTTGAAAGCCCCTTCCTTCCTAGAATGCTCAGCACTGTTGCAGCCCTTTCCAGAGAAGACACAGGCCCAGGTGAGAGTGCTGCTCTGGGAACTGCCACGAAAGGCCACACCTGCAGACAGCAGCAGCATTCATCTCTGTGTGCATGTACAGCCCATGCCTGCTGGCAGAAGGCACTCGGAATGCAGAGTCCCAGCCTTGCTCTCTGACAGGGCCATCTCGCTGAGCCATCATGCTGTGCTGTGCAACATGCCTGTCATTAGAACCCATCTGTATGCTCACCTGCTGAGCTGGCAGGACCCCAGGGGAAGTAGCATCTCTAATGTCACAACTACATCTGAATGCTCTGAGCAGATCCCAGGATGAAAAGATGGTTCTGGCACTCCCTCAATAAGAATTTTGGAAAACTTGAGTGGAGTGAGTCTTTCTTGTAACGCCCATCCTAGTTCATGGGCCCTTACCCTCTTACAGGTTCCTGATCTGGTCAGTGCTTCCTAACAGATACTGAGAGCAGGATGGTCTTGCCCAACCCAGACTGGTTACCAGGCAGGAGGTGAAGAGGCTCCATGGGATGGTAATTGTTCTCAAATACAGATATGGTATCATCCAGTTACTGTGAGCTGGTAGTACAACTTTGCAGCTGAGGGCCCAGTGGTACCTCTGTATGCAGAAGGCATGACTTTGCACAAGTGATCCCAGATCCCAAAGATGTGGTCTGTACAAGTGGGCTTGTGTGCTGCTACGGCTGCACGAGCAAGGCCGCCCTTCCAGACTGCTGACCACTCTCCATGTTAGGGGCATGGACTAGGTTAGGAAAGACTATGATAAACTAACAGGGGCTTCACTACTGGACCAGAAAAAGGGCTTTGCTCCATGCCTGTTGCTTTTTACAGGGGATGGTGGCAGGGCAGTCGCATGCTACCATCATCTGAAAGGGATAAAGTTTAGTATGAGCCAGCAAAAAGGACCAACAGTGTGGGTGAGGAAAGCGGCTGTTCCTTGAACTGCTTCCAACCATGGAGCATGGTTGCTTCCAACCACCTTCTTCCAAGGTGGAGCAGTGGCAGTTGAAGCAGGAACCCCAACCAAAGCTACTCCAAACAAAGCCCCAGAACACTTACAGTGTTCAGCTTCTCAACACCAGCTGCCTCACTCTGCTGGGCCAGCCTACTTCTTGAGGCAGATGTGATCACAGCTAAAGGTTATGTGACCAAACTAGGATTAAGTTAGAGCAGCCTTTTGACAGCAAATTCAGCTAGCACAACAGAGGCTCTTTAAGTTACCACCTTGGCAGGCTTACAACTGGATTTCAGAGAGGCTGAATCTTGCCTACAGTTAATTAGTGTTCAGCTTTTATTTACAAGAGGTCTGAGATGTATACAACAAGATTTGCTGAACCGCTGAAGGAGCTTCACAATTAGATGGGCAAAGCAGATGCAACAGCAGCACGTAACGACTCAACAGCTTGGTGACTGGTGTAAAGATTCTGAAGTCAGCTTTGCAGCTTTGGCAGACCAGGTCTGAGGAGAATATAATGTCAGTTATAGGAGAAGTGGTAGAGATCCTGTTTGACAGCCATGAGTAAGCCAGGAACTCCTCGACTACCCCCAAGTCTTGAAGAAAACACCACACTAGGAATGGCATCTTTGGATGATGGGTGGGGAGAAGGGATGGTTCTAAGCAGATGAGCATCTTGGAGATTCCAAATTCTGGTGTAACAATCCTGACCAACTGGGAGGAAAGGACAGCAAAATTCAACATTACACAAAAAGGACTTTACATGGTTCTGCAAGATTATCACCACAGAAGCAGAAGGTCTATGGGGAAAATACCTGACTATTTCTACACCCACAAGAGACAAAGTGCTTATCCATACTTTACAAAACAAAAATTTTACACTGAATGCTACACAAGTGGGAAAAATGTGCATTTTCTGTTAGGTAATTAAAGGTACGATAAATCAGTATTTAGAGTGCTTTTCTCTTTATCAAGCTCCTAAGCTAGAAAAAGGGGAGAAAAATTCAGTCAACTTAAAAATTCTTATTCTGCCACTTACTGACAAATCCAAGGAAAAGAGGTCACTGTCTTTACAGTGACTTTATGAAGCCTGGCTACACTACAAGGATTTTATTGCTACTTTTCCTCCCCCCACCCCAAATATAACAATAATACAAAAACCTGAGTGTACCTGGGAGTATTCAAAATGAACCTGAATAGTATAGACAGTTTACAAGGAGTCAGGCTCACATGCCAATGCTTCAGTCCATCACC
This sequence comes from Oreocharis arfaki, assembly GCA_013398015.1. NCBI lineage: Eukaryota > Metazoa > Chordata > Aves > Passeriformes > Paramythiidae > Oreocharis > Oreocharis arfaki. Next base: position 470,085 of record VZRR01005314.1, read on the forward strand.
ACATTATCCACTTAAGCACCAACTAAACAGATACACAGTCTCTATATAAAGTTATTACCAAATGTCCTGTTTATGTGTTGTTTCCCTGAATTTCAAAATCAAGTGTTTTCTGCTCTGCTCTTGAGACATATTGTGGAAAGGATAATGGGACTTTCGCAGGACACAGCAGTTAAAGCTGTTAAGTGCCTCACAGAAGTGATGACAGTAGCTGTGCATCCATAACATAATTTCTTAATTTTCATAGTATATTACAGTATGTCTAAGGCTAAATTTCTTCTGAATTTTTAAGAATTAACAGCTTCACAGCTTCTAACAGCTGTACCTAAGAAACACCCCTCAGGAATAAGAAAATCACTACCACACACTCTACAAGTAGAGGGGGGGAAAAGTCAACCCACCTGCTATAAGAAGTCCTTCCTCCTCATTTACATGCAAAGGGAGAAGAGCATATTCATTGTGGTGACCTTTGTACTGTTTCACACACTTTGCTGTTCTCAAGTCCCACAATTTTATCTGCAATTTGAAGGAATTGTTTGAGAGAGGCTGTATTAAAGGAGAGAGCACTTAAAGGTTGGATGTGTTGGAGCACATCCAGAGGAGGGCCATGAAGATGATCAGAGTGTTAGAGGACCTCTCCTATGGAGGCAGGCTGAGAGAATTCAGCCTCCAGAAGCAGCCTTCCAGTACCTTAAGGAGGCTACAAGAAAGCTGGAGAGGGTCAATTTATAAGGGTATGTAGTGATAGGACAAGGGGGAATGGCTTTAAACTGAGAAGGGTAGGTTCCAATTAAATATTAGGAAGCTCTTTAATGTGAAGGTGGTGAGTGACTAGAACAGGTTGCCCAGGGAAGTTGTGGATACTCCATCCCTGGAGTGTTCAAGGCCAGGTTGGCTGAAGCTTTGAACAAGCTGGTCTAGTGGAAGGTGTCCCTGTCCATGGCAGGAGGCTGGAACCAGATGATCTCTAAAAGTTTCCTTCCAGCCCAAACCCCATAAATGGAACTACCACCCATTTCCATACTACATACTAAGAGCAGGCATCTGCCTTTGGGAGTGGGATAAGTACCCGTAAATGCCCAGATACTAAAAGGAACAGAATATCCTAAACACAACAAAAACATACCTTTCCAGCCATATCTGCTGCCATAAGATAATGTTCAGCCTCCATAAGGTGAATAGATGTAACTGCTGAGCCATGGAAGAAACGAGTTGCTTTCCAGCTCTGCCCCTTTCGGTTACGCTGGCGCACATCAATGCTGAAAATCTCACCCGAACGGCAGCCATTGTACAGCACTGGGGTCTGGGAGAATCCCAGAGAAAGAAGCACACTGTCTGACATCTGCAAGGATCTTACAAGTTACACAGACAGAGTCTGTATCATGCTTTTGAGCTCTATGGTAGTTGTCAAATTATTTTAACACATGCATTAAGAAGCAGAATTTTAATTACAAACTGCAATATTTTTCAGCCAACTCATGAGTTCCATTCAAACCTCAGCTATTTACTTTAGCTGGGGAAGTTTGGCTAGGTAAGCAGGAACTCAGTCTAACATAATGGCAAAACAGAAACTGGAATTCCTATTTTACCATTCTAGTTCTTTGTGAACAAGTCCATTAGTATTTTATAGGGATATTCTCCATCTTGGTGGAGGCAATACACTGAGTGTTACTAAAATGAGGTTATTTGTCCAAACCAAAACAATTTTACATGCTATTACTGTGCTCTTTATCCTTCCTTGTCTTTTAACCTCTTTAATATTAAAAAAACTTGCCCCTGTTGCCACAGTTTGAAATCAGTTAATCTTTTTGTTGCTATTCAATAGTGTGCAAGCATCAGACCACATCAGCTCTGCTGTGGAACAGCCATCCAACAGGAGCTGGCATCACAACCTCATGTACAGCATGAGGAGTCCTGCCCCAAAGAGAACAAAGAGCCCACCAATGAGTGCTCTGAAAATGTGGTGTATGGTTCTCCCTACCTGCGTGGCAAACTGTTGTGCCAGTACATCACTACTGGTTCCAAATGTCTGCCGATGCCCTGTCACTACATTGGTCACAAGAACTCGTCGTGTCAGGCCTAAGGAAGACAGATGATGTTGGTTTAGCTGTAATTTGAGTAGCAGCTGGGAGATAAATGCAAGAAGTCTTTCCCACTGAGACAGACAGATCACACTTGCAGATAGATCACCTGTGCTAAAGCAGTTGTCTGCTTGGGGATTCAGGCACCAAGCACAGGACCAGGCAGTGGATATCTTGAAACTGCACAGCATTCCAGGTCGATCTCCTAGAAGACAGGAGAAACATATGAAGTGTTCATAAAATGTTAGGATGGTAACTCAGAAAGGTTCTTTAGACTGCCACACTTCTTTTAACATTTCAATCTGAAGCAGAGAAAGTGTTACCCAATTAGTGTCCTTTTGGTACTCAAGAGACAGGAAACAGAAATGGAAGTTCATGACTGTAAGTGGGACACTGTAAATAGATGATATTGAGAGACTGTGAAATTTATTCAGCAGTCAGAGGGCTGACCATGGCAGGAAAGAGCAAAGTAACACTTGCCTTATAGCACTAAAAAAGCCATTTTTTAAAGATGAGTGGGCTAGAAACAAAAACCATTTACTTTATTAACTACAGATTAGCCAATGCCTAACCTGTAAGTTCTTGGCCTAGCTATTAAAAAAAAAACCAAAAAACCCCCAAAAAAACCCACCTAGATTTGACCCTTACTCATGTAGCTCCTGCACAAAATTTATACCAATTAGCAGACTTCATCCTCAGTTTTCACTTCCTTCATGGGACATCATACATACATATGTCAGGTAGCAGAGGTGACATGGACAAGAATGGATGGATAACATAGTTTTAGACACGGTGTTCTACTTGTCTCCCAAGATCTACTCAGCAAGGCTCCCACAAACCACATACTTAGGAGAGTGAAGTACGTCAATGTTGGAAATACCTAAACAGTCAGTAGGATATACTGCACAGGAGGACTTTGGTGGAACTCACAGCATCTCATTATGGTGAAGGGCTTAAAATCTTCTACAGAGAAACTGGGTATGCTGGCCTAGTAGCCATCCACCCTCAGTGACTCTTCATGCTGACTCTGCATATTTCTTTAATGGCTGCAAAAAGTTACACACTAAAAATTTAAAATGAGTCCATTACTCTTATCTATCACAGGTCTCCTCTGTATAAACTTAACTGATCATGTCTGAATGGGGACTGCACTCTGTGACTTGAAGAAGCATGGTTCTAACATCTATCAAGAAAGTCCAATCAATTAAGTCCTGCCCCAAAATACATGCAACAAAAAAGATCAGCTATAACCAGACTTAAGACATAGTATTCTCCCAGTCAGTCAGGGTTACGTACAACTGAACATGCGCTTGTACAAGGAGCTATGGGCCGAGGTATTTTACCAGCTTTGCACCTCTGATTAATCCACTGAGCATACCTGAGTAGCTGCTATGAGACGGGATTCTGCAGTGACTCTGGACAGTCTATAATGAAATGTGAGTACTTCTTGTGTGCAGCTTCTGAGTATTAATTACAGGCCAAGCTACTCATGAAAAATCTCAAGTGTTTACAACTGAGGTGTCCTCCTGCCAAAGTACTGCAGCAGCTAAAAATAAACTGGGGCTTTGAATACTGTTTGTTAATTAAGTCTCAAGTTCTTCCATCATCATTTCACTCCTTAAGCTGTTTCAGTCTTACAGGAATACAACAGTCTCACCAGCTACTGAAAAAATGCTAAAATAATCTTTCTTTTGTGCTCTTTTCATACCATAATTGTTACCAAAAACTGGAGACAAAAAACCACCAACAACACCCTACCTGGGTTAGTGCTGCTGAACAATGATGCTGGAAGCAGACTGGCACAGCCTGGTGTTTCTGCAATTCCCATGAGACACAGCTTGCTGAAGTGAGTTAAGGAAAACTTACTTCTCCCTAGAACGGAACAGGCTGCCTAATATATATAAATGGGAAAAGCAAGATGCCCTGACACAGCCACAGCTCACAACACTTTTCCCTGAGACCTTTGATGTGCTTTAGAGTTTACAACTAAGTCTTGACTCTTCTTTTCTTTCACAGGAATGACTTAGAAAGAACTCAAATTCTTGCTTGTGTATTTTCACTGCCAGAAAGATAAGAGAATACTGTTGTATCTTACTAGTGATAGGAAAAAGAAAAAAATAAGCATGGCCTACATAGATCATTCTTCTCACTTTTTCATGTTGATGACACTGCATTAATAAAGATCTGTTTTTCATGGAGATAAATTGGAAAAAGGGAAGCACACATTGGTGAGGCAAGGAAGACTCATTTTAGATTACATTTAAATATTTTATTAAGACTATAGCAGGTATATATAGAATTTGAAAGCTGCATTTCAAGTTTAGTGGGGCAGATCTGTAACACAACTAGGGGAAAGCAGGAACCCACCAAACCAAGCCATCCCAAACTCCTCCCCAGCTGTGTGCATGCTTGGTGAGCTTGTGCCCCTGATGGGTCAGTCTGGAATTGCCTGGCTTTTCACATGGGCCATTCCATATTTTTCTATGTAATTTCTTTGGCACTTTATTAGCACATCTGTTGTCTGCCTTCTCCTATGTCAAAATTCAAATTTCCCTCCCATTCTTCTGGGCTGTGCACTGTTCATTACTGCTTCCCGTGCTATACCATCAACTTTCCTCTTCTTCTGAGTCAGACCTGCAGAACACGCTCTGAAAGTTGCAGGTGATGCTACTGAATTGCTTCCATTCTCCTCTTACCCCAAACATTATGGGGATGGTTTTAAACACCATCCCACTTTCAGAGAGGTTCACTTCAGAAAAAAGTTGTTGCCTTAACCCTCTGCTCTTGTTCTTTTGCCTCAGCCAATTTCCAAACATCAGATCATTCTGGATATGCCATTTACATACACTATTAGTGAAGCTGGAATTCTCCAGGGCAGAAAACATGGTCTTTCATTTTCCATTAACATGGGAACAATTCTACATATATCCATAACAGAACCATACATCTGTCTCACTAATTCCCATATATTTCAATTTTTATTACTTCTTCTGTTTTCCAGAAAACTTATTTTCTGGGAGAACTAGAGGAGAAGTATTCCTTGAAGTTATTTTTTCCGTGAAGCAAGATGCAGACTTGTGAAACCTAAACGACAATTCTGCTTTTTTAAAAGGATATAAAACATGAGAATCTGGGTGAGTCAGTGATGCCCAGCACACAGAATTCACCTTCAGAGAGAAGAAGACATACTATTCTTGTGATCTGTTATTCAATTAAGGAAAGATTATTTCCATGCAAAGATGACATAAAATTAGGCACTGGGCACAACTCCTCAGCCCACTAAATAACTCAGTTAATAGGGCATGAGCAGATTAGCTTCATACTCATCTTCTAATGACAGAACAACATTGAGAAGTCTGACCAAACACAGACTGAGGCACCAAGCACATCCTATTATTCAAGAGACCATCCTTAAAAGAATCTGAGCATGAAGAGATCATGAAAACCTGCTTTAAATATGCCTCATTTTTAAGGATAAACACAGTTTCCCAAAATTACTTTTAAGAAAGAAGCATGCAAATCTTGGTAGTTTTGGTAGCAAAACATTAGTTTTTCCAGCTACAGTCCAAGCCTGAAGTAAGCACTATCCTTGGAAGCGGGTACTTCTACGTAGTCTTCCATTCCAATTGTAGTATAACATTCCTGACAACTGTGACTGGTACTGAGCTGGTACCGGTACTTTCAGAGACAGGTTTATTGTGGCTCTGTGTTTATCCAAGCTTCACATTTCTAGATTCTTCCATTCTCTTCTCCTAGCCCCTTCCCCAACCCTCATGGCATTTCCACGTGAGCCTCCCAAGAACAGTGTTCTGAGAATGCAACCACCAAAGGAAGGAGGAACAGAAAATAGTACTTTGCGGTTTGTGAAGTAGAGGTTGTCATACATCTCCACAGTGAGAGACTCCTTCCCCAAACCGCTGAGATTGATGATACCATATTTACATCCTCCATGCTCTACATCGTTCACAGTGAATATTCGTTCACAAGCAACATCTGCCTGTAAAATAAAAGCTTACCGGTCACACTTACTGGAAACTTACAGGAAAAACAGCTTGAGGGAGTTGCATTAGGTCTAAAATGAAACAACACATTAATTCTGATCCCTTTAACACCACCTGCTTTCCATTCACCTCTAAAATCAGTGGCCAACTCCTTTTAAATGCACGCACAGAAAAAACAGGGGTAAGTAAAGGATTCAGTCCTTGGCTAACAACACATGATCCTTCCACTGTTAACAATTCTATACTTACACTCTTTCTGAGTCCCTTCTGGCTTCAGCTACCTATGCAGTGCTCTGTTTACAAGGCCAGGAGCTGGTCCTGGAGAGCTTCCTATATAGTCCATGAAAGATCATGAAATGTAAAGTGATTACTGATGTTTACTTAGATTCTCTGAACCACAGGCTTTGCCACTCCCAAAATTCTTCTCTTTAATTTTTTTCTTTCTCTTGATCCTTACCACTCCTCCTTCCAGCCCCAGAATAATGATCCACTCAACTCCTATTTACTTCCAAAAGAACATGGTGATCAGATTAAAAAAAACCCCAAAACCAGAAAAACGCTTTCATAGCCAACCTTTTTTATAATTTTCCTGTATAGGAAAGGAATGGCATCTCCCTACCTGTTAAAAGTTCCTGGGCACAGATTTTAAGAACTGACAGAACAGGAATAACACATCTTTAAAAGCTAAATTTGACCTATGTGATTTGATTACAAGAGCCTGAATTTTCACTGAAGACAGACTCTCTTTATCTAAAAGACTTATCATTTCCCATGACATACCACAATGATTTTAAAATTGTTGGTTCCAGCAACTGACGAATCTGGACTGTGAATTTCTATCTTCCTCCTCTGCATGCAGTTCACTTTTAGTTCATGGACTAGCCTGTAAAAGCAGGTAGGAGGGTGAGAGGGTTGAAGAGAGGAGAATTCAGGTAAGGCTAAATTTAATGCATATGAAAAGAATTCTGGCCAGGATATAGAACTGCTTCTCAATCACCGAAGAGAAAATGCCTGAATAACTAGCATGCTGCAATTTAACTAACATAACCCACGAACGTGTGCATCTTCCACATTCATGGAACTTCATCCCGCTGTTTTGAACCCCAGCACATCTTTAGTAGCCGAAACAACAACACAGTCAGTCATTAACTTAACTTGCCTTCTGCACTGTTACTGAAACTGAGCTACCTTAGCTGTTCTAAGGGGGGCAAGGGAATGGTCACGTCCACTGAAAGGCATTTATCCTGTAATAGCTGTGCTGTACTCATAAAAAACATGTGGCCACTCATGTGGCAAAACAGCATATCCATACATAAAGTGAACTTTTTTGAAGTAAAATTGAGAAACAACTTCCTCATTTGAATTCACATAATTTTAGTAATCTGATTATTACAGAATATAACCTTTTTTCTAACTTTAAGTAATATGCTCCTCCTCATCCCAATGGAATAGTAAGAAATGCAAGAAAACCTGACAGAAACAGTTGCACTAACAGCAGAACTTGGAACTGCAAACAGAAGACAAATCAAATCATTGTACCTGCAATAACTTGTGGAGCTGAGCAAACCCAACTGCCTCTTCTGTAACAGCACAGATGAGTTCAGGCCAGCCCTTGTTGTTTTCTGTAAGAGAGTAACACGGAACTGCACTCAGTTATTTACTTGTTTAATACTCAAACATGGATGCAGGTCTTGGATGTTTAGGTAACTTTTTCCTCTAGCCTACACACATTAAAATTTTCAGGATGTATAAAAACACATTCCAACACCTACCTGATCTATTACCGTAAGTAGACAAGAATATATTCCTGTGAGATGTGGACCCTGAAGAAAAAAATACGAAACCCTAACAGCCATTGTTTTCACTCTACATAATCAGCAGTAGCACCTGGAGGTGTAAAGTGACCTTCTGGTTTTACTACAACACCTGAAATTCTTCTTATCCAGCAAAATTTTCTATCTTGAGACTGCAATTAAACATGCAGTCTTACTGTTGTACTAAACTGCTTTTCCGTTCCAATTCCATTCTCTATTACCCCCACAGCACTGGGGTTGGAACTAGATCATCTTTAAGGTCCTTTCCAATTTAAAGCAAACACTTTCTGAGGAGACCAAGGGATAAAGTATTTCGCAGAATTATGGAGTAAGAAATGTTTTTGATAATGCTCAGACAAAGCAAGTGTTTGAGACTCAAAATGTTCTTTACAGCAAAGACTGAAGAGCTGAATAGCTGATTGGAGAACTTCATTGCTTAAGAAAAAAACCACTGTTCACTTCTTCCAAATGACAGCATATTTAAGCTGAACTGTTATTTGTAAAGTTATAAGACATGTTTCTCAGGTAATGAAAAAGCATCCTTGTTAGGTATTTTACCCAGGTTACAAATATGCAGTATCAGCATTAACTTACAGTAACACTTTATGAAGAGAAGCACACAGGTTTTCCAGACAAAAACATAAGACTTGCCTTGATTTCAGCTGTCCAAAAGAGTTCTTCAAAAAAAGCTGTTCCCACTAACTGTGATTAGTATTGTTTCTTCAAGGTCCAAGAATATGATCAATGAATTTATTAAAAACGTGAAAAACTTAAAATCAAGACCCTACTTTGCCAATTCAAGGCAGGAATTTGAAATCTAGCATCCAATATCCTGACTCAAGGGTAACTGTTGGACAACTGCAATTCTCAGCACTGTTCCTGCATCTTTAAATGTTTTTTGTTTGTAATGACTTTATTTCATTCCTGTGTGGAACAGCCAAACAAAAGGCTTCAAAGACTATATATTCTTAGCAGGAAAAGAAATAGAATTGTCAGAATTTGAAGATTTCAGTTTATAATCTGTCTTGGGCCAGAGTACAATAAAGCCTAATTGCAATCTTTTTCAAAACATACCTTTTGTTTTTCTTCCTCTTGTAAGAGTCTTAGTCTTTTGCACTCCATGGCCTTGTGCTGAATGCTGTCCTTGGTGAGTGGGTTGTGGTTATTATGGCCAGGCAGTAGACGAAAATAGCGGTTCTTTTCTGGGTCATAATAAAATCCTGGCAGTTCTTCAGGGTGGGGGGAATCGGGGAGAAAAAGTGGCAAAATCAGATGGATAACTGTTTATTGCTCTTTGATATTCCATGTCTTCATGTGAATGTCAGAGTTACGAGACTCAAAGCTCTTGTTCCCAACAGGTCCCAAGCATGATACACAGACTAGGAACAGATGAGCCACTTACAGGAGAAAAAAAGATTATTTATAGTGTTCAAATGCTGTTACACAAGTACAGAAGGGACGTCACCACTGATCAAGAGGAAATTCAGACCAATCAGAAAAGCAGACAAGAACAGTTTTGTTGCAGAACAAAAATGGTCTTTCCTCATAAATGCATCACAAGGGGACATTCTTAGTTAAAAGACTTGGTAGGATAGCAAAAAAAAAGACAATGAGGTATCAGATAAACCCAAATAAAGTGATTCACTTCCCAGAACAAGACACTTTTTCTTCAGCACATAGGAGAGATTTCGATTAAGTCAAGAGTACATTTGGCTCCTTCCAAAGGTAAGCTGGGATGAGAAACACTCAATTTCAGTGCTTTACTGTCTGGGTGAATGCAGAGGCAGACAGGTAAAATACTTTGACAGATTTAAAATACAAAGTTTAGTTGGATCAAGACAAATTCATTTAGAGGCAATTTTTAACATTTCACTTCAAGAGTTTTTATTTAAAACTCTATCTACTACCAGAAATTTCAGCTTAAGTAATCTCTTTCTGCAGCTGCTTACCATTCAGCTCCTTGTCTGCATCTTTTAGGTTTCAGCTTAGCCACAAGTGACCAAGACATATTTAGGTCAGCAAAATTAAAAAGTTAGTCAATGAATCAGCCAAGTTTATAAAAGCACACTACGTTTAGTATACAGAATCTAACTACCCAGGAATAAATGTCTTGCAGGATACATCTCCTAACATGCTCACAACACAAAATCGTGATATACAAAACCCATCTCTTTAAACTCAGTGTTGTTTCAGGACTCTCATGTATGTTCCCACTGGCTTAATTTTTGCTAGCATTGTTTAACGAGTCAGGAAACCAGAATGTAAACAGGACATCTTTCTCAACAGCACTGCTACTTCATCATTGTTGTTAATGAACAAGTATTTAGCCAGAGTGTATTTATTACAGACTACAAAGTACACTGAAGGCATAATGAGAGACACATCACACAAGAGAGGCACACCACAAAGTGGTGAATTGTAGCGCCTTTCAAAAGACTGAGTAACTGAACACAAGCTATAATTTTTTATATGATCTCTCATTTTATTTGCTTCCTTAGTAGTTAATTTTCTTCCTAAAGCAGCATTTCTGGAGGAAGAAAGAGAATGGTATTTTTTCAGTTTATATCAGCTCTAAGCACACAAGTTTTCAAATATGAGAAGCACTTGTGGGCCTGAAAGTGATTTGGCTCTGTTCTCTAGATCCTTACTTACTACATCTTTTTGTATCACCTGATGTTACTTTTCTCTACAAACTTTACTGTTTGTATTGTTCCCATAACACCAGATTATTAATGCAGCTGCTACTACTACTACTTTTTTCATACAATCAGCATAGGGGAACTAACTTTTGACCTATAAACACCATTTCTTACCTGGTGCTACAGAGTTCTGCATTGAACTGGATGAAGAAGGATCTTCACTGCTGCTGGGGCCTGCATTCACTGGGGTCTGTGGTTCCTCCTGTTCCAGACTGAAAAAACAGCACTGCCTTCAAGATAGGCTCACAATTGCCCCACACATCTTTCCCACAAAGAATCTAGAAAGCAGATTGTTACTGACATCAATGGAGTACCATTTTGCAGTGCTCTGATAAGCGCACACTGCATATCACCCACTGTACATTAAACTGTGAAAATCAAACAGTGAAAATATTCAGCTTAAAAATTTCTGAAGAAAGGTAGTGATACCAGCATCCTAAAAGCCTTAAATTGCTTGCTAATACATTAGACGTGCCTGTTGATTCTGCAAGTGCCTTTAACTCTTTTTAGCAAAAGATTTACTGGGCAATTGTACATTAAACGAACAACCCACTCCCGAAAGCATGCAAGTCTTCACAGCCCAAAGCAAGAGACAGTGTGGGTACAACACTGATGTCAGGTCAAAAATATTTTGCCATTATTTTCACAACAAGAATTTCACTGATGAGGTTCAGAAACATGCAAACTAAACAGAAGTTTAATGAAAATTCCAAGAAAAGCCTCTGATTTTCTAACAAACATTGCAGGGGGTAACTGCAGCTATCCTCTTTTTGAACTAATATACATGAGCACATTCAGTACCGATGAGCAAAATTCCACTGGGATGTTTTCTGAATCACCTGTACAATTCTCACTTTTTGAGACAGGTCTTATTACATGTCATGTTAAAAGCAGTAGGTGAAGATGTTTCACAAGAGTAGTAATTTATTGAAAAGAAAATGACAAAGTAACTCTATTTCTAATACCAGCTCTACTGCGGTTTGATTATGCAACTTTGAAAATAGTTAAAGGACACAACAAGTATACAAGGAGAAAAACACCCCAGATCGAACCCAAGCACTTAATTTTAAAGCTCTGTAAGAAAATCCTTTTAATTCTGCTCACTGAAGTAGTGCCCGTTTGCATTTCTACGTTTTCTTACACAAGTGCAACAAGTGTGGCAACTCATGTGTGCGTCTTTCCCTAAAAATATGTTTCAAAAAAAAAAAAAAAAGTTTAGTGCATTAAAGCAAAGCACTGTCTTCATTTAGTCCTGCAAGATGCACTAAGGGAAGAACAGGGGAATGAAAAAGCAATCATAAAAACAGCTCACATAGAGGCAAGTATAAGTTCTAAAAATACAAAACACACTTTTCTGAAAGGATCCTTTTTCAAGGCAGGGGATTATTCCTGAGACCTTGTTTCACTTTCCTGATCTGCTACATGTGGTATTATTACCACATTACTTACAATGGTTTCAAACATTCAGGAAGATCCTTTAATGACAGATTTTACACCAGTAGACACAGAGGCTTAAAATAAACAGGCACGTAGAATGAAGTAATTATATTTTCCTTCCCTGAACTATCTTTGTATATTGATGAAGGGTTTATGGACGATAACGCACAGCTGGAAGGACTGGCTCATGGAACCGCATCTCAGTTTATAATCAGTGTACAGTTGTGAACATACAATAAACCAGAAAGCAGTGCAATTCCACTCCCAGTGGGGGATGACAGATATACCAGAAGCACTGTCTACTAAATCTTCAGGTGGCAACCCTCTCAGTCCTAGAAAGTCACCACTGTGCACATTTAATTAGGCATAAGACGCAGCGGCTCAGCCCATGCTAAGCACAAGCTGCCTGTACTTGCCTTTCGGCGCGGGTGTTGTGACTGGGTCTTCGGTGCCCGTGGGGGTGGTGGCTGCGCTTGTGACTGCTCCATCCACGCCTCTCCTTGCCTCGACGGTAGTTTCGCCTCATTTCTACTCTTAAAGCAAACACACACACATACTTCACCCCTACTTGCCTGGAACGGCTCAGCACACAAGACAAGTCTCTTAATGCGGCCTCTTTTCAAACAGTTTCAACCTGTAACGACTAGGCCCGCCGACCGACCGCAGCACAGGCGCTCCCCTACGCCTGTTGACTTCCCCGCTAGTCCGGGGCCAGCTCTGCGGCTCACCCTGCAGCGCCGAAGCCAAAATCGCTGAGGAAGAAGAGTAATGACGACCGAACGGCCCCGCCGGACCCTCACCGCGCTGGGCCCAGGCCGCCCCCGCCGTGTTCGCGCTGCCGCCAGCGCCCCGCCCACGCGCCCAGGGGCGCCCCTCACTGGCGCTCAGGCGCTCCCGCCGCTTGACGGACAGCTCGCTCGCCCAACCGCAGGAGGCGGGACCGGCGCGTGCGCCGCGCGGGGGGCGGGGCCGGGCTGAGGGCCGGCGGATGGCGCGGGACGCGGCCGGGGGGGGACGGGGGGGGGGGGGCAAAAGGGGGGGCCTAGCACGGCAGGGCCGGGACGCNCGGCGGATGGCGCGGGGCGCGGCCGTGAGGGCACGGGGAGTGTGGGCAAAAAGGGGGCGCTTAGCACGGCAGGGCAGTGACGCGGGGCAGAGGAGAGGCAGCCTGGGGGTTGCTGGGAGGGGCCGTGCTTTGAGGGGACACCGAAAGGATACACGCAGCTTTCTTCTCCTACGTCGCAGGCTCCCTCCAAGCCATCCTTTAGCTGTGGGCAGCTAGAAGCTGTTACAACCTCTCTGAATTTTTCAAGAATTCAGGAAAGATAATGTCTCTAGAATGACTCTCCGGGCTGAAGCCTCTCGGTGCTTAATTTTTTCTTATTTTGAGCCTTCTGCTGGGGGGCAGCAAACAGTTGGGTGGGTGGTATTGAGGCACAAAGTGGGAGGGAAAGCTCAGACTGCAGGAATCAGTAACAACTGCTCGGTTGGTCAGAGGCCCAGAAGGGTGTGGTGGTAGCTGCCATCTCCTTGAATTAAGAGTGATAACCCCCTTCTCAATCGTTTATTAAAGGTGTCCTTAACCAGTTTTTGTACAGTGGTCTTCACCTTCCTGCTTGTACACCACCTAGGAGTTAAAAAAAAAGTTATAACCAGTACTGTAAAAAGTTTATTTAATGAATAAGGTTAAAACAAGCAAGCAAACAAACAAAAGCCATAGTTAATTGTGGAAAATTAGGGGTTTAGCCTTTTTGCTTCCAGAAAGATCAGGGTTTTTTTGGTTGCCTAACGACTTAGATAAGAAAGGCCGGTACTGGGAAAATAGGCAATGGATTTTTGCTACTTTGGATGTTTAGACTTTGCACAAGTTGGCTGTCTTACTTGGCAGGAGAGTAATTTTTGGGAGATAGTACTTCATGATCTGTGTTTTATGTCCAAAATGCATAGGGTTAAAATAGCCTTGGAAAGTATTCGCTTAAAGATACAAACAGCTGGAGAAATCACCTCTGGCTTGCACATATAGTTTGTGAGCTCTATTTCTTTAAGAGGTAGGCCACGAGCATGGTCTAATTCTATTTTGTTGATTAGGTCTGTTTCTCACAGTGGTTTAGCTTTCACAAAATAATTTTGAATGTTGATACAGTAACGGGAGAAAAGTGCCTACAGAAAGGGCTGCATCAGCAGAACTGTTTCTAAAACTGTCACTGGTGTTGACTGGATTCAAAGTGGTGGTTTATATGGTGTTGGTACTTGATCTGTACGTAAATTTGATGCTGGTACACCTATGCACAGGGTTCTAGGGAGTGGTTTTTTCCTGGTATTTGCTGGCTTGTGGGTAATAGTCCAGAATGTCTAATGTTTTGCAAGTACTGTTCTACTCTGCTTCGTTCATTGTTCATTTGTTTCATCTGTTTGATATCTGGTGCCAGTGAGCAATATTCGAGGTTCTGTGACCAATATATGCTGCTTGTAAGCTGAGGGATTAATGTCACTGTAATAGTTACCATTGGAGAAGAAGTGTGTTAAATGATTTGTTTTCTCATTTGAATTGCAGGTACTTACTATGAAAGTTAATAAGGAATAGACTGGAAGATGGTTCAGCGATCACTGGTTTTCCATGTATGCACTTAAAAAAACCATACAAATATATACATAAAAAACATACATTCACCCATACATTGTTCCTTAGCAATTGTTTGTCTAACCTCTTCTTAAAGCCTTTTGGTTTGGTTTATTCAGATTATTTTATTTCATTATTTATTATTACCTCTCACTGAAAGGTTTCTCGATGTGTTACCTTATTGCTTATTGCTGCAATTTAAAAGCATCGCTGCTATTCTGTCTTCCTTCAGTGGATATAGAAATCAATTTGTTACCTTGCTCTCTGCAGCTGTATTCCGTATTTGAAATGTGAAAATGCTGTTCCTTTTGAATATTTTTCTGTAGATTGAAGAGTGCCTCAAGAATACCACTCCACTAGGATGTCATAGATGACAGCTTTTAGCTCTGATGATTCTTGCTTCCTTTTTTGGACCCTTTTCATGGAGAACAGGGTCCTTCCTTGAAGTGTGTTCCTAGAAACTGGACATACCACTACTCAGCTGAGGCCTTCCTAGTGCAGAGTTTGTTTTCAGGCTGGAGTTGTAGGATGTCCTACAGCTATGCAGCAGTGCTAACTTCCATGAAGCTTGTGGTCAGTTTGATCAGTTTGAGAACTGCTTTGTGACCAGTTGTTTCCAGTCCAGGTTTGTGGAATTGGCTGTGCTTGTGCTGGTAACAATTGTATGCTGCTCATCTCAGGCTGGTTCCTGAATTGGTCCAGGCCATCCTGCCCTGCAGAATGCACTCTGCCACTGTGTCCACATTGGCTGTTTCTCTAGGGACTGGGTTTATACCTGTATAGTCGATTGAATACATATGTTCAGACTATGCTTATTTAGTTGATTAAAATGTAATTGTAAATTGCATTAGAACATTCTATAAATACTAAATTTTGTCAGTAACATTAGACTTTGAGGTTTGAATATAGGTTTAGGATTACCACAGTTGAATGAGTTGCCTTTCAGAAGAACTGCAGTGTCTGAGCCTGTGTTCATTCTTAGCAGCTACATCTCAAAATTAAAAGTAGTTTGTCTACGCTCTTCTTCTGCTGAGACTTAAGCTGTGTGTTTTGTCTCATGCCGTCTGGGGGCTGAACCTGCATTCTGCCTCTTAAAGCTCAGCTTACAGAAGAGAACTCATTAAGCTTTGGTATG
The DNA here is from genome assembly GCA_013398015.1 of Oreocharis arfaki. Lineage (NCBI taxonomy): Eukaryota > Metazoa > Chordata > Aves > Passeriformes > Paramythiidae > Oreocharis > Oreocharis arfaki. The sequence goes on from VZRR01005314.1 coordinate 485,869, forward strand.
TGAGAAGGGTACCTGGGCCCATGGGTTACCCTGGGTTTATGCAGGGTAATCAAAAGCAGGATCTTGTCTAATAGTAAAATTTGTGTTTGTTCAAATACTGCTGAAATAAAAGCAATCTAAGAGTCTCTGTAATTTTGTGCTTAGTCTGCATTATGAACTGCAGCAGACATGCAGTAATAGTGTCAAAGCTCTTGTGAAGGTTGCTGTTTGCCCTTTTATCTTAGTTTTCAGAATGGCCTGCTGTCCCACAGGCTCTGCTCTTAATGTAGAAAATCACTTTTGGATTCTCTGGCATTAGGTCATAAAATCGTTTAGGTTGGAAAAGACATCTAAGCTGGTCGAGTCCAACCATTAACCAAACACTGCCAAGTCTACCACTAAACCATGTCCCCAAGTGCCATATCTACACGTGTTTTAAATACCTCCAGGAATGATGACTCCACTGCTTTTCTGGGCAGCCTGTCCCAATGCTTGACCACCCTTTTGGTGAATATTAGAAAAAATTTCTTCAATCTAAACAAAGGAACAAACTGCTGTAGGATTTAAGGAATTAAGGATGAATTGTCACAGTTTGTATAATGATCAATAACATCTTGCGTTTATTCTGTACATGCATGTGTTTCACTTTTTTACCTTTTTACTCTTACTTTAAATCTTTTTACCTTTTTACTCTTACTTTAAATCTCCAGCTGCCAAAGCAGTCCTGACGGTCTTGGGGGTGCAGCTCCCCATGAGGGTCTGCTGGGTGGTGTAAGTACGGGAGCGAATCGGAGCTGACCCAGGAGAGGGCAGCAGTGCACTTGCACAAAATCACTATGTCTTGGCTTTGTAGGGTCTTCTTCTGTACCAAGTATTGAATCCCTATGAAAATCAATTTTAAAAGCAGAAATACACCAACGAATCCCTTTGCAACACTACTTAAAAGTGTATTTATTTGTATTTATAGCTCTAAAATCCGGGGACACTGATGTTCCATATTTTAGCCAGGATTTCCCTCCAAGTAAGAAGGTGAAGCTTCTTTCTCCTGGTATCAGCTTTGTCTACCCTGCAGGTCAGAGGTCATAGAAAACACCCCTATGAGATATATATCAGCTCTTAGTATTTTAAAATATGTTGCCTTTTTAATATAAAATATGTATTATTTATATAATGTATAAAATATGTAAGTGATATAAATTCAAATTTTGCTCTGACACTACATCTGAAGTCTTTTCCAGTCAAGTATCTTTAGGAGTGAGACATATGCTGGTCAAACCTTGCCTTCTTTTAAATGCTTTTCTTAATAGAAATTAGATATAATTTACTGGATAGTCTGATGAGTAATGAATTAATCTTTTTCCTGTGGATCCAAAATAATAATTTGTTTGTAAAACTTATCAGAAGTAAGTTGTGTTTAAAAATTATTTAGGTGCTTAGGAAGGTGTCGCTAAAAGACAGTAATAAAAGTGTTTAGGTTATACTTTTGCTGGCACTGGTGGAGGGACTTTATGACTTCTGATTATAATCAGAAGACAGACTGCAGAACATGCAGGCATGAGTGAGTGCCAACCATGTTCATGGTTCTGTGTATTGGTAGAAATGGAGCTGTGGTATTATGGGTCTCATCAGATCGGCTGGCACATTCCAAGAGATGGTCTCTGCTAAAAGCCCATCTGAGACCTTCTGTTTGGCATGGTCTGCCCTCTCCCATGGGAGGCACAGATGACTTGGGCTGTGTTTGCCTCCTCAGGGACTGCGTGTTGCTTCCTGTGACTGCAGCAGCCCAGTGCAGAGCAGTCTTGCTGCTGCTGCCACTTGGAGCTGGCTAGAAGAAATAAAACAGCTAAAATCCCCAAAAGACAACAACAAACCAAAAAATCTGAACCTGAATCTTATTAGACATTAAGGGAACAGTTGAAGAGAGACTCCTGATGCATGTAGCAGCAACTTAGTGAGTGCAGAATGGCAAGTCTGGTGGCTGCTGTTGCCAGTTTGGTAGAGAAATGCAAGTGTTTATCACACATGAGTGTTTCCTGGTATAGCTCCTATGAGTATTAGAACCCAAGAATCCAACACGTATCGTTACTAGGATGCCATGCTTGTGTATAAAGTGAGTTATTGCAGGACAGGCATGGTCTTAGGTATACAGAGAGGATGAACCCATGCTTGCCAGTATCAACAGGCTGGCTCTAATCTGCATTCTCAAAATCAAATGAAGTGATTGGTCTACTGAATTACTTTTATCTAGAGTGAGAAAGCAGTGCAAGATTAGGAATTCAGAAAATAAGGCTCTCTGTTGTGATAGTGGAACTGTCTTCCATTGTGCATATGTGGCTTTAATTTAAAATCCACATTTCAAGTCAGGGGTCCCAGTGCACTGAGCTAGAAGACCATGGCTATGTGAATGATAAACTCCCAGCTGACCTTGAACTTGTGCAGGATCTGCTGTGCCAGCTGGATCCCTATAGATCTATGGAGCCTGAGGGGGTTAATCTGTATATACTCTGAGGAGCCAGCTGCTGTAATTGCAAGGCCTCTCTGTGACTTTTGGATGGTCTTGGGAATCTCAACCTCTCAGGCACATGGTCTCTTGGGGTGGTCCTGTGCAGGGCCAGGAGCTGGGCTTTGATGATCCTTGTGGATCCCTTCCAACTTGGGATATTCTATGAAATCTCTCTCCCTAGAAAGACAAGCTGAAATCCAGACTCTGGTGCTAAATTTTATAACTGTGATTATCTTAAATGAGCTCTTGTTGACCCTGATTTGAAAGGGCTGTTATCCTTTATTTTTTGTTGTAGGAAGAATGATTTACTTTGCCGTTTTGTTTCAGACTTGTTATTCCTGTGATGTCGCGCAGGCTCCTGTGCACCAGTTAGGTTTTGTTAGTCGCTGTTCCAGAAGTGGTTGCATTTTCATACTACATTTTTCTTTCGAAATAGCATGCTGTCTTTTAGACAGCAAAGTGCTGGATACATGGGTAGTCCTTTTGAACATTTTTGATGTTTTAGCTAAATATCTTAAATATTATTTATCTGCAGCATGAACTGTTACTTAACATGGAAATGTCTTTTGTGGATTTGTGACTTCAATTATTATTGCTTGTGGGCCCAATCTAAGGACTATTAAATATGTAACAATATTCGCCTGTCCTGATGGTGGTGTAGGCTTATGGAAGTTGTATGTGTATGCACATAGATGAACATATCTCTGTCTACAAAACCAGAACTTCATTACCATGTATATCAGTGTATGGATGGGGAGAATGCTAATTTGAAGGCATGAGATTTGAGAGTGATATTCATCACAGAGATGTCTGTGCTCTGCTGTATTTCCCATGATGCTATAGATCTCACATGTCAGTTCAGAACAAAAACTGGCCCCTTTGTTAATTTTACTGCTTTAGTGATTTTTTTTAGAAAATTTTTTTTGTTAAAAAATCATGTCTGCAGATGGTAAAGTGATCTGTCAAGCAGGTAGGAATGCTAACAAGGCTTACACTGCCAGAATGCTGAACTGGGCCTTATATTCCTTGCAGAGCCATTGTAGAGTAGAACATGCTGAAGGTGAAGAAACCTGTGTTGAGTAATGCTATCCTGCCGCTTTCTAGGGGGGAAAACTCAACATCTGCATTGGAAGGTCAAGTTTCTGGTGTAAATAATGCTGTCTTTAGAGTAGTGGCAGCTAGCAGCTTTTTCCTCCAAACTCATTTGTTCAGCTTATGGACCTCTAATACACAAAGTGCTTGCAGTTACAAGATTGATTTCTAGTGTTGTATTTAAAACTTGCCAGGAAAAGAGCTAGTCAGCATCTCCAAGGAAGTATTCTCTTTTGGGGTCAAAATCTTGTGTGCTGCTTCATATTCTCCCTTGCCTGCTTTGGGTATTAAGGTTGTACTTTTGTACAGAGAGAGGTGAACTGTTTTGCTTTTACACATCAATAGCAGATGTCAGGGCTCTGACAGCTGATTTCCCACTGGAAGAAAAATTTGTGACACAGACCATAGGAATCATCTTTCTTAGCTCACTTCTGTATTAAATACATGAGGCTTTGAATAGATGTAGAGACTGATGATACTGCGGGAAAAAACACTTCTCCAGAAATTTCAATCTGGAAGTCAGTGTTTTGCTTTCAGAAAAGAACTTTATCTTTGAAGTTCATAGCAACTAAAGACACAGTGTTACAGGGCTACTAACACCTCCTTTTTTGAAGTCTATATTCTGCTCATATCCAAAGGAAAGCAAGTAACTGGGGAGACTTGTGTGCAAGGAGGCAGTATAATCATGTGAAGGTGGTTCTCAGAAATGGACAGTAAATGAACACAGTGCTGTTCTGGAGCATGAGCTTCCTCAACTGTCTTGTATGCATTATGTGCTGTAGATACTCCCTTTGTAAAAGTACTGTTCAAATGATGCAGGAGTTTCTTGTTTAGTCTCTCTCCCCCTCACCTCATCATCTTTGAAGATGTATGTTGGAATTTCTTGTTTCAAAGATTTTTGGGGTTTTTTGGTTTTGTGGGTTTTTTTGGTTTTTTGGTTTTTTTTAGGAAAGGGAATGAAAGTTTTATGAGGTAAGAATTCATCTCTCATTCTCTTCTGAGTGCTCTCTCAGGGAGAACATGGCGGGAGGAGGAGGAAGCTCAGCTCAGTGTATGCAGACTGCTATGGGAAGTTTCTTGTTACTGATGTGTAAAGTAGGGAGAGCAAGTTACTTTTGAGGACTTTCAGGAGCATATCCTGAAGGAAGAAGGGTGGGAGGAGGGAAGGTTACCATGGGAAAGCACTCTCCATATATCTGTGTGTTCTGTAGAGGGTATTTGTGGGTTCTTTGATTTGTTTGGTGACGGGAAGGGTTTGAAGGAAAGTTAATCTTCAGATACCTGGTCTCATAACGTTAGTGTATATTGTCTACTCATGTCTTGGTTACTATTTACATGCCTGTATTACTATAATAATATATAGGAATATATATTATATGGTAATATATAATATAAAGAGTAATTTATATTACTATTTATATTTATGTGTTCTGGATGCTTCCAGATGTATCATTGTGGCTCAGTCTTAAATTTTATTCTTAGACTGCTGTGCCTTTGGTCATTCTAGTTGCATGTGTATGCTGATATTTATGATGGATGTTGACATTGCCTTCCAGTCCACTGGAATGCCTGTTTCAGTGTTGGCTCCTTAGATGCTCTGCTTCATGGAGCCCTTCTAGGACTTGGTTTTCAAGCTGCTGCTTTTCTGGGGGCTGAGAAGCCAGGAATAGGGAGCTGTGGTTGCATTACCAGGGTAGATACCAGCCTTAAGGTTTCAAAGCATGTGCCTAGTGCAGAAGTCTGCCCATGAGAGTAGCACCGCAGGATCTCTCCGATTAGTACAAACTAATAAAATTAACTTTCTGCACAGATTATGGTCTGTCATTTCTGTGTACCTGTGGAAAATAATGAAATAAAAACATTTTAGACAAGATGCACAGCACTTAAATGAAAACAACAGACTGTTTCTGGGAAGAAATACTAGATAAATGACTAAATTAAAACAACACTGCAGATAGGGTAGTCTTAGCACTGTTTTGTAAGATGATCTTCAAAAGTGTGAAGACAACTGAAACTGCTTGTGTACTTTTTAGAACTGAAGCAATAATTGCTTCACATACAAGATGTAATATATCAGTTTGCAGTTCTAAAACAAAACCAAGACCAACTAACAAAACTTTAGCTCTCAGCTTAATTGGATGGAAATTGAAAGAAGAGGTGGGATATAGAAGATGGTTTATGGGTTTGGTTGAGTTATTGTTTCCCTGAGCAAAGCACTTTCTAATTGGGAGCTGGAAAGCTCTGAAGGTCCCAAGAAAAAAGAATAGATAATTAACTGGCTATAGGATAATATAAATTCTGCATTGTAACCTTGTGGGTAATCAGGAAGGATGACAGAAATCTGTAGGAAATGGTTAAGAGCTTCCAGGGCCTATAAGAGACTACCAGGCCACAGGGTTTGATCTGTGTTAATTACCCAGCAAGATTTAATTGTATGTGGTGTGTAGTTTTTAGTTTGTTGTGGGTTTTTTTTTTTCTTTTTCTCCACCTGGGTAAAAACTGAATGTAAGTTTACTAAGAGTGTTACTTATTTTCTTTATAGAAAATGCCTGCTTTCCTAAAGCTAAATGTGATTATGTCAGCTGGTAGAGCATCCTCACTTTGAGTACTCAAAGATGTTTTATCTTCATTCAGAATGATGTTTCAGAACAGCTGAAAACAGTCGTTCTGAAACAAATTGTTTCAGAAGTGTGGAAGAAAAGGAAAATACAGATTATCACTGAGTTGAGCTTAAGCTCGAAGTCTAGGAGAACTAAGAGAGAAGTAACATAAAGGGTGAGCCTTGTACAGTGATAAATCAGTGAAATAAAATTGCTCCCATGTGTTGTGGATAAAATTAGAAGAGCAGATTAATGCCTTTATTCAGTGTGGCTAGCTCTGCACGTATACTGTGTCCAATAGAGAAGTACTTCTAACTTGAGGAGAGTATCCACTAAAAATTTCTTGTGGAAGGAATGCAGGTATTTAGTAACATTTCTTACAGACAGTCACATACATTCATGCAGTCATCAGCCCTGTGAAATGAGGGAGGATCATTTGAGAAGAAATTTCAAGAACTGTTTTGATGTGTTTCTTCCTCAAAAAAAAAAAAAAAAAAGCTGAAGGTATGTATCAGGAAAAAGNGAGAGAGAGAGATGGAAGAAATAAGTGAAAATAGATGGATGGTCACCTGTATTTTCTTTTGGAATTATTTTTGACCTACGTAGCATAATTTCTTCAGATTCAGTTCTGTGGGGTAGACTCTCACTGACGCAATGATTCTTGTAATAATGGTTGGATATACTTGTTATGGGATTGGATATACTTGATATGGGAATATACCGTAACGGGAGGATAAAAAAAGCTTATTTTGGGCAAACAGCTGAAATCTGAGCCTCAGAAATAAAATAAATGTTACAGTCAGGTGTAGACCTGTTATTTATTCAATTTTTTTATCCTTAGGAAGAGCATATATACTGTATGTAGGTATAGAATAAGTCATGTAAATGGTGACTGTACTGAAGGATACCTAAAAAGTTTACTAAATAATCAAAACTGCAGTTGTCTGTGTAGGGGTGGGGGGAGTGGATTAGGCACCAAAAAACCCCACAGCCCTCCAAACCCGTATGTGTCTATGGATCTTCCAATCGAAATGGTGGGTGTTGGTTGAATCAGTGGGTGATAGGTTGCACAGTAGACATTTCTCTCCAGAGAACTGTCTCAGGTTTCAGAAATGAAATAAAATTTTTAAATTTATTAAAGTTATGTGCCTTGCTTTTACAGCATAGGATATAATGGTACCTGAGTGTACAGTTCCATCTAGGCCTGTGTGTTGCTTCTGCCCATTACCAGTAACAGAGAAGATGGTGATACTTTCGATGTAAACTGCTCTCTTCTGTCTTGGGCATTTAGTGACCCAGGGTCTCATTTGGAAAGATTTAAAAACTTTTCATCTAGGAAGACTTAGAAAGTCATTGATATACTTTGAATGCATAATTTTTTTTTTTTTTGGTGCATGCACAGTTTTTGCAGACACAGGGCATTCTGACAAGGAATTCCTTAACCTTTACACTACATGAAGAAATACTTCCTGTGTTCATTTTGAACCTTATTTTAGAAATTTTGACACATACACTCACAAAAAGCCCTGTTTTAGGACAGATTACAAATGCTATGCCTCCCATTATAGACTTCTCATGTGATGCACCTCAGCCCTCTCTTCTGGTCTGAGTTGTCATGACTTGTTCTTACTTTTTGTTGGACAAACTGACGGTACAGAAATTATTCTATGTCTTTTGAGCATCCTGTTTATCCTTCTTTGTGCCTTTTCTAGCTCTAACGAACTGTACAAAGTATTGAGGAATTAAGCGCGTTATAGATTCCTGTGTTGGGCACAATGCCCAGAGTGTGTCGTCTTTGACTTGTGGTTCAATAGTGAGCTGCTCTCAAAAAATTCCTGGTTATATCCCAAGATTTTGTTCTTGACTGGCAATAAGTAATTCAGAGGCTGAAGGAGTACCTGCAGTGTTAGGACTTTTTAAAGAATGTCAATTTGTCCCACATTTTATCTGCCATTTAATATCTTATGAGTCAGTTTCTCATTTCCCACTGCCCTTTCCCCTCATCTTCTGAAAACCTCCAAAACAAAAAAGTGGGAAAGATGACTCCTTCTGAGTCATGTGGGAAGAATAAAGTTCAGTTCCAAAGCTTTTCTGCAGGTTAATTGAATATAGTCACTGAAACCCTCTGCCACCTTACAATGCCCTTTCAGTAGGTGGACTGAGGGGAGCTTGCTTTAGGGGAGAACTTGGAAAAAAACCCATTACTTCCAGGTTCCAAATTCTAGTGCTGATGAAATTACTTGGAATAAACTAGAAATGTAATGTGCCTGAAAGTAAATGGTTACAGGCTTTCTGAATTATTGCAAAATGGTTTGATGAAAAGAAAAAGTCACACTGGAAAGAGGTTACTAAGTGGCCCTGATTTCTTTCTGCCTGTTGCTGGTAGTGGCAAGTGGCAAGCAGTGCTGCAGGGACTGGAAAAGATGTTATTAAAATTTTTGTATGCATCACATACACAAAGAATGTGGCGGTCCCTAAAGAGGATAAGAGCTTGGTAGTTGCAGTTAAAAATAATTTATTCAGGCTCAGTTAATGCTGCAGAATCTGGTGGTCTCTTGTGCTGCTGGCCTGTAGTAAGCTGCAGTAAGCAAGGTGTGGCATAGAAGAAATGCACAGCTTTCTGACTGCTCCCTGAATGTGTGCCATGAATATATTGTATTAGTGGTGCTATGGTAGATATAATCTAAGGATATAAGCAACTGGATACAGATAGTCTTTTATCTGAACTGTACTAGTCTTAACATGTTAGATTCATCCTACCTATTAGGAGGAATGAACTCATAAATGTTTCCATTTAAAGTCACCTCTGTAGTATTTCTTAAAACATTATTAACAAGCTATGCTAGCTCGTGAAATCAGCTGTTTTTGCTTCTATTTTCTGAGTTTAGAGACATGCCTGGTATTTACGTTGTGTTTGCATGACAACTTCAGGATGACAGCACCAGTGGAAGGGTAGCTTAGCTAGCATTCAGCTCTGGCTGCATAAGTGGCACTTCTACACCTGCATGCAACAGTGTTCGAGACAGAAAATCCTGTTTGATGGCCCAGCTGCTCCTCTCTTGTGCCAAGTTTCATACAGCTTTGTTCATCTCTGAAGGTTACAGGAAGTGGGACACTTGGCACCTGTAGTTTATTGGGGTAACTTGGCCTGGCTCGCTCCTCTGGGAAGCCAAACAAGCTGCAGACAGCACCAGTTTTGCTGTGCATAATGGTGTGGGTAACAAGTAGGCAAGACTGGCTGTGGAGGAGGAAGACACACCCTGATAGATCTGATGCAAAGCCTATTTAATTCTCTAGAATTATTTTTATGGGATGGGGATTAGGTGCTAAATCCTGGAATAGCATTTAAAGGTTTCTTGTCTATGAATACCAAATCTCCTGAGAGGCACAGAACACACCACTTCAGTTCATTTTTCCGAGCCAAAGCAAACCTACTGACTTAAAGTATCAAAATAATATGCACGTTACAATTTTTGATAATTTATAAGTATTCTGGGTCAGACTTGTGATATGACCTCAACTAATCTCAGGGGTGAATCAGACACTGTCTTACTTTTGGGTGTAGCAACTTGATGGTGTCCTTTAATACTCTTGATGTTAACGGGCAAATTACACGTCTTCATTTATTTGACTTTTTCACTGCATTTTGTTTCAACCTGTTGCACCACCTGCTTTCCTGTAGGAGACTTTTCGCATGCACATCCCTTTTCCTGGACACAGGGATAGTGGTCTGGGTTGGTTACTGTCACTGGCTACTTGTCAGGCTGGATAGCAGGTAGGTGTCATCCTACCCTGTCACCAACCATTGGCTGGCTGAGGTGGGAAGGGTTGGGAGGGTTGAGCAGAAAAGGATTTGCTCTGTGTTAGTGTGACAGCAGAAGTGTCCTGCGCAGCTTCCAAAATGCTGGAGAGTAGTACCTGGTGACTTAATGCCGAGGCCAGTGACAAATTATTTCACCCCAGTATCCTTTCCATAGGGCTGTCCTTCAAGCTGTGTCCACTTCAGTTGAAGTTGGGCTAAGTGGGATGGCTTGAAACAAGCTGCTAATTTTTTTTCCCCTGCAGACAATTGGTTGGGGTAAATGTTTTGTTTATCTTTATTCTTGGAGGAAGAGTTTGCGTCGGTTTTTTTGTAGTCTGGAGGAAAAAAGAAAAAAAAGCACTAACTGTTGATGTGTTATTTTTTCTGATTTGAGGAAACAATCTTTCCATAATAAGCTTGAAACTACTTTGATGACTGGAAACAGTTCTGTAATACAGGAACTCTTTAAATAAGAAATATCTGATCTTGAAATAATAAGCTTGGTTTTGTAAAGGGTTTCCACTGGATGATATTACTGGTTTTGGCTTTTTTAGAGTATTATAAACTGAATGACACACTCATATTTATGAAAAGTCAGTTTAAATGCTGTAACTGGCTTCCCTGTGATTTAAGACTTAGATAAATGTCTTGTAGGCTTCTTTGGCTCTATAGGCTGTAACTAAAGTCACATGTTATTCGAGATGTGCATTATAAATCCAGGGTGACCCTGAATACACTTGTTAATCTTTCTTTAAAGATCATTGTATGGTGAAAAAATACTAAACTTTATAGAGATGTCTTGTATGTTTTTCATCCTTCTCTTACCTGATTGTTCCTGACTAAAAATTTTGGCATGAAAACACTACCTTATGTGTAGGTGTTCCTCTGATCCTTTTGTTTTGTTTTTCACCTGAAGCATCATCATCATCCCTGTAAAATCAGGGTTGGCTGCTGTATGAATAATTTAAGTGTTACAAACAGAACTATGATTTCAAGTGAAAACTATGATTTTCAAGAGAAAAAGCAGACAAAACACTTCCAAAAATGGCTTTCAAGAAGTATCTCTGTACCAGTAAAGCGAAGTGAAAATAACTAATAATGCTGTGGATACACCGCTGATTTTTTTTTAAAAGTTGTTCTCAGATGTAGTTTTGAGGTTGTCCCAAGGCTTCCAGCATGATTTCAAAGGTTAAATGATAGTCTCTAGATGTGTGTTCATGCTTGTATGTGCATGCCCAAATGCTGGAGAGGGACTCTGTGTGTGTGTTAAAAGAATGGTCCAAATATAAGTCTTGAAGTGTAACCTCTTTGTCCCAGTGCTACGACATGGATTTAGCGTTCTGGGAAGCAGAATGGTACACAACACTCCATCACACCTGTATCTAGATATCATACCATATATACAACAGTTTAAAAAATAGAAGTAATTTTATGGTTATGATAATAACCCCGACCCCCCTCCCCCCCCAAAAATTTAAAAAATTAAGACATGCCAGAACAAAGATTTTCTTAACAGCTTTCATTCCACTCCTTTGTCTGGATTACATTATAATTCATCCCTGCAACTAAAACCCGTGTCCTTTCTCCCGCTGCCCCGCTGCCCTTGTATGTCAGCAGAGAAAATATATACAGAGCCGAAGTGCGCTGGTCTTCCCCCCCACTACTTGCTGCGAGTGTGAGTTCCGGATGAGGAACAAATGCTGCAGAAATACAGGTGCAATCCGTGGGAATTTGGTTGCTGCATCCCAGCAGCTTCCTGATGCTAGTTTTTCATGGCTCGGGCAGTTTGCGCGTGTTTTCTACAGAGAATTTGTAAAACCAAACACCTCGCACCAAATTCGCCGAGACGTCAGAATTTCGAGGCCGTGAAGGCTTAGAGTCACTCGACCATACGACTGCTAAAGTTAAGGCACTCTCCGTGCTGGAAACGCTGCGATTGTTCGAATGCTGCCGCTTGTCTAAAGGCGCCCCTGGCCGTGCCACGCGGGGGCGCCCCGGGGCCGGGCCCGCCGCCCGCCGGGCCCAGGTGCGCGGGGTGGGGAGCGCTGCGCGGCGGGAGAGGGACGAGGAGGAGGAAGGGCAAAGAGGCAGGAATATGCTGTGCAGGGGTTTCCGTGACCTCAAACGCCTCACGCCCAGAGGTACTCACCGCACGTAATACACATCGAGTCTTTATTCGGACACACCCGCAGTATCGTATTGTGTATTTGGGGAGTTAACAGATAAATTAAGCAATGGCTGTGTAGCAGGACAGAATTGCATGCACGTTGCTGTCCGCAGGTTTACTTTAAGCTATCTTTTTGTTTTTATTAAGCCCATTCTTTCAGAACAAAATACTGTATCTAGGCCAAATTCTGTACTTACAGATATGAAGAAATGCTGATTCTTTTTGGGTCACAACTCTTGACACAGACATTAGATGGTACCGCTTTCTCCTCTGGGTTGGCTTTGAGAACAGTATATGAAAATTTGCACAGAAGACCTGAACAGCAACACGCGTGTTTTAAATGGTCTGTATAACCATAGATGATGTTCTACTTTAGTTTTCACCACTATAAATGTGGAATGAATCTTACTGGCAGAATAAACTAGATTTGATTGTGACAATGTTGGACAGCCCTTCCTCGTGTTGAAGGCGACTTTGGGAGAACCAAGCCTTTAGGTTAGAACTGCATATTAAAAATGGGAACAGAACCTGACTGGCAGGGATTTTTCTGTTTGTTTTTAACATCTGTAGCCCAAACGTTCAGCCTTAAGGAGACTAAGGCTAGGCCCCTGAATCCAATAACTCCCAGAGTTACCTAATAGGAAACACTAGACACAGGGACCCATATGGAATTTAGGCTATGTGAGTTGAGGCTTACACAGCTATATTGCAGCACTCTAAAATATTCCACTCTGCTTTTCCAAGGTGTCCTATTGTTATGGGCTCTTAGACTTAGTGACTTGGCATTAGTCATACAATCCTCTAAATCCAGATAGTTTCTTTATAATATCCAAGTCTCAGGAGCCATTGCTTCCTAAATTATTTTGCAGTCCTGTCTGATACCTGTGTGACTTCTCTTCCCAGGCTTGTTTCCACAAGGTATTTAATAGTATTGCTCACCTCTAGCAAATGAATGCTATCAATGATTATGTGTACACAAGTATCTTGGTGTTTTGCTGAACTAGGGTCTACTTTTCTTGATATGATTTTTGAAAATGGCGTAGGGCTTCCACAAGCCTTTAAACAGATGTTTTAGGATATTTTTGTAAGAATTTGACTGGAATCAAAGCTTTTCTGGTGTGTTAGAGTATATATTGGGGTGGGGGAGATGAAATTAAATATACAGCAACTTCAAAATGAATGCCTATGGTTCCAGCATTCTGGGTGCTATGCTAACAAGTAGGCTAAACTTGGATAACCCCAGCATTCCAGTTTGGAATAGCGCCCAGCTTTGGAATATAGCATGCTTGCATTTGTATCTGGAATACAACTGGGATTCTCATGTTCAATAATCAGAAGGAGGGAGTGTGAGTGAGGGAAACAGCTGCATATCTCTGGCATTAGGCTTTGCATACTGACCCTTGTTGTGTAACCTCTGTGCTCCAGAAGTTTGAATTAATTTCAGGAGGTTGGCATGCATTTAGCTGGGAAAAGCATTAGCTAGTGAATTATTCCAAATATATAAATCGAGTAAGGGAAACCATTGCTTGTCTGGTTATGAGAGTGATCTTAAGCAATAAGCACCTCTCTCCTGTAACAAATGCAAGTGCAACTCAGATGTTTTGTGCTATCCTTCCCGTTCTCCCAAAGTGGATTTGGCCAATGCCTCTGTCTAGAAGAGTGATGAGAGTGGATGGACATGATTGCTAGGAGAAATTGTTACTGTGTGGGGAGATGAAAGGTTTTAATAAAAAGAACTTGGAGAAGAACTAGCCAATGGCTTGGAAAGAATAAGAAGCTGTTGCAGTGCCAAAGGGGAGTGGAAAAGATTGCAGGTCAGTTATGCTTGCTATACCATTTCTGAAGTGTCATAACCTGGGTAATCAATCATAAGGCTTTATTTCTTGGCCATTGGTTGCACGGGGTTCCTGAAGGCTGGATTCCTACTGTGTGCATTTTGTAGTGAGATGCTGATGCTTGCAGGAGCCAAGCAGGGAGAATCCTCCCTAAGATAATAATTTGGTAAGCTATTCTACTTTCTTCAAGCTGAAGTGTTGCAGCAGCAATACTGTTGCAGCAGTATTCTTTGTAGATGTTTTTATTCTACCACAGTTTTCTAATGCTTTTAGATAGTATTTCATAAGGACCTTAGCCATAGACACCAGATGGGAGGAAACATTCTGCTATGTGCAAAACCCTTTGGGTTTTGCGAGTGAGTGCAAAATTCAACATATATAAGACACTGTTCTTAGTAGGTGGCTGATCTTACACACAGCTTTTTTGCCATTTTAAAACAAAGTTACAAAGTTTTGCCCAATTTAAAAACTGTAGTGCTTGATCATTCCTGGGCATGACAGATGCCAAAATATTCTACGTGCTGTAAGGTTTCCTTTCGTAGGTTTTTCCAGGCTTTTTTTCTGATGCTGAAGATGCTTGTGCCTTCCTTTCTCAAATGTACAGGCTGGCATGCTGCTAGCTGGCTGTTGACCTTTAAAACAAACAAGAAAAGGTCCATCACAAGCAGGCACTGGAAGGAATAGCGAGGCAGGGAACTTGGATTTTCTGCATGTGGCACAGTTGGCCTGATGGAGTTTTATGTGATGATGTTGTGTTTAGACTCGTGTTCTGCTCTCAGCTCTTGGGTAGGAATCCTTTCTGTCCTGTCAGCCTGGGATCTGAAGATGGGTTAAATATGTATGTGTGAGTGCTACTGTAGCACTGTGAGGGAAAGAGCATGTGGTTCATGGGTTAGGAAGTTGGAGTCTCTATAGCCCATTTAGGCTCACTGGAAACTGGCCCATATCAGCAATACGCATGAAAGATAAGAATCTGTCCCTATGTCTATATATATACCTGGTAAATCCTGCACTAGGAGTATTTCTTGGAATGGCACAAGGATTCCACAGGAATTCCACAGATATCTAAGGATAGTCTTTGAAATAACCTAATAAGCATCATCAATGGGAGGAAAAATCTGGGCCTTGCGTCAAGCAGTATCCCATCAGCCCTTTTTGTTGCTTGGAATTTCATAATAAACTTTGACAAGTTCTTCTTAGGTGCTTTCTGCTGAGGCAGCACAGAGTACCAGTGTCAGCAAAGGCCTGTCAACCCTAGCAAAAGCCTGAACCAGTAGAAGCCTTGATGCAAGGGCTCAGATGTGTGAGAAGAGTGGCTGGAGCGAGAGTTGTGTGGCAGAGCTTCCTGCTGGAGGAATGGCTGCTGCATTCGAAGGAGGTGTCCTGACAGCAAAGCTGATCCACCTTTGCTTGAAAAACAAACAAACACAGGGCAAACAAAAAAGCCCAACAAATAACACACTGCCTGTGGCGATGCTGGTTTTGTGTAAGGGACTTTACGAATGTGGTTACCTCTGTTAAAAAGTACCAGCAAATGATTCTGAATTCTGACCTGACATCCTGTTTGGCGTGAGGAAATTTTTATCAGAGCATTTCCACAGGCTCCAGCTGGGGAGGCTTGGGAGCAAGTAAATCAGGGCTGGCTCCATTTGACATTGATGGCAGTAACTGACTCTGATGGGTTCCCAGGATCATTTTATGTTATACCAGTACTGCATTTTTTCACTGAAATTTGCAGTCGTCAACTTTTAAAGTTGACCTAAACTGGTATTTTAGGCAGGTCAATCCACAACTTTCTGTTGTTTCTTTCCTCTACCAAGGTAAAATTGGATGGGAAATGGAAGAACAATTCTGTGACACTTTTGAAGCTGTTTCTATTTAGCAGGATTTAAAACATAGCTAAAACACTCTTATTTCCCCCTTACTACCATTTTCCTCTGGTGTTTGGCCAATCAATGCAATAAAATGAGCTAGTGCCTTCTTATCCCCTCACTAATTCTAAACTGCTGTTTATGTAGATGTTTTTCTTTCCATTGCAACCACTCATCACATTTTATTTTTCTTACTTTAAATTTTTACAAACTGGAAGATATTTTAAGTGACAGATTGTTTTGAAAATAATGAACAAAACACAACGAAAGAAAAAAATTGATGAGTGCAATACTAGAATTCTTTTGTATTTATATGGAAGAGGGGGTGAAACCATTGAAGGTGTTATTAAAATTATTTTTTAAACCCCTTGAAATTAAAAGCATTTCACAAGTAACATTAAACTAAAAAAAACCAAAAACATGATTAGCAGGTGAGATATTTTCATGCTGAATCTAATTTTCCATGTAGTTAAAAAGACTGGTGGTGTTAGCTGTAAAACTTCTGCATGTGCTACAAATGCAGCCTACTTGTGATAGCGTTTGTTCCAAAGACCAAAATTCACTCTGTAAACAAGAAAGCTTGAATACTGAAAAAAACCCAATTGCAGTCATTACATTTAAGCTGTGTCTGGACAGCTCACTTCTGCCTATCTATCAAAAAAAAAAAATCTCCGTAGTGGAGTAAGCAGTTAGCCACAGCAAAATACTAATTCCTTTCTTTTAGGTGGTGTCGTCAGTAAGGAAGGAAAGGTGAAGCTCTACAAATCAACAGCAGATTCAAAGTTAGCACTTTCTTTGGATGAGTATGGCAATTTGTTTTTCTCAGCTGTTAATTTTCTCAGGTAGGGTGCTATTCATTATGCTCAATCCAAATGTTAAGCTTGTCTTAGAATAATAATTCTGTTGTGTGCTCTGTGCTTATTAGAGATAAGATTGATTAGCAAGGTATTACGTTCCATTTTCTCCTCATGGGCAAGAGGAAGTCGTGTTGTACCACTTTTGGGACCACATTTGAAGCTTTTGTTTAAAGGTGGTTAAAGCCATAGGTAGACAGTATGCCTGGACTCCGTTCAGAGTAGCAATGAGGAACTTTTCTAAGGGGGTCAGATCATCTATTGATTGTTTCCCAAACTATACCACCTGCTCCCTCCAAAGTTTAAGTCACCTTAGAAACTCACTTTTATGCTTGCACTAGGAATAAGAGGATGGAGACAGCATTATTTCAGATGAATCAAGGTACCACCTCTGTATCCCATTGATGCATGTATGGTAAAAACATTTTTTCCTGCCTTTGTTGCAGGAAGGAGTGAAAAGGACTCCCAAAGGGTTCACTTTTTTCTTTATTCTTTAATTTTTAATTTATTCTTTTATTTATTTGCTTTATACTTTTATCTTCCTTTATTATTTTTTCCTTTTATTCTCCCTCCCCATTGTTACTCAAGGAATAAGACAGACAGACCCATGTCTCTGGATGTGTAAACCATGTCCTTCATGATGGGAACTCAGTTTTGTCCCGTCTAAATTACACCAATGACTCCACTCAAGGAGAGGGCAGCCATAGTTACTGAATGCGTGTTCTTCAGAGCATGTGCCTGTTTTATTACGTTCCTTTTCCTGCTATTACTGTGGTTTTGCAGTGGCTACCAGAAAGACTTGTACTCTCCTTTTGAAGCAGCTTTTTCATAGCATTATTTTCTGTTGTTGGGGAAATTTAAAAACAATGCATGACGGAGTCTTCTGGCAGCCACACTAAACAGATTTTCAGTAGTTTATTAAACTGGGGACAGACTTGAACCAGACTCTGGAAACTTACACAACTTCTGTCTCCCCAAATTTTTGAAAGCTTCAGATTGAGGCCTCCATGTACTTCTTACTAGTAGAGACTCCTCTTTAGTGTTAAAATGTATTTATTTTATTGGAACATCCCATTAAGAAATAAAGGGGCTTGAGTCCAGACATCAGCATACAAGTAATTCAGGTGTACTTGATAGAAAACTGGATAGTGCATACAAAAATTAAAACTGGGTAACCAGATCAGGCCTGAAATCAAGACAGGCTAAAGACATCCAAGAATTGTTGCTGTAGTTTAGAGGGGAAATTTTGCTTTAAAAAAACCAAAATTTGAGATCCCTTTCATGAATATAATTCCCAAAGTTGTGAAGAATGAGTTGTTGGTGTCAATTTTTATACTGCGTAGCTGCATAGTTATCTTTGTTATGCTGACTACATGAATTTTTTTGGAGATGTGTCTGTAGAAGGCTGGTGTTGAGTCTGTAACATTGACACTCTGATATCTTTTCCTCCTCTTTCAGTTAAGCAACTATTGGTAAAGATCAAAGAAAGGGAGGAGGAGGGCTGACAAGAAACAGTGTATGAGAGATGCCTGCACAGCTTTAATAAATAAAAAGGGGTTAAGGCTTCAAATCTCTTGCAGGATATCTGTGCACGTGGGGCCCTGTTTTGCTGTAACAAGCTACATTACAGCACGCTGTCTTATTTAGATCTATATGAATCTGATACTTTGAATATTAATACATATGAATAAAAGAAAATTGTAAATCACTGGAAATATCTGAGAATATTAAACAATTGCTAATCTACCAGAAGCCACTTCTTTTTCAGCTTTTTTTTTAATGTTTCACTCCACAGCAAAATTAGATTTGTGGCTTTTAATGTCGGTGTCTAGTTTGTTTCACTTTCCAATTCACAAGAGTTGAGGAATGTATAATAAGAACCTTACTTTCCCTCCCTCCAGAAAACAGCAACTCTACATTGAAACTTAGCAAGATAAAAAGGAAAGCAGAAGATAATAAATACAAGGTAAAAATTCTTTCACAGTTTGAAATATTGTCAGCTAAAATAAGGGTTCATGGTGAACAGGAATATTGTTGAGACCTGACAAAAGGTATCAATGCACTTGTGTTACATAAATAGTAAAAGTGTTTGAAACGGAGGTGGATCAGGAGAGCAGCATTATGATCCATGAGACATGACACTTCCCAATATGCTGAGAAGATATGACATTGTGTTTCTTCTACTTGGGTAGAGACAAGTTGCAGTTCTGTATGAGGGGCAGGAGGTGAGGTGGTGGACTCTCTTCTAAAGCCCTGCTCACTCTAACCCTGTAGAGGCAGCATGCTTAGGCCTTGTGTTAACACTATAGATGTTACCCCAATAGATTTATGTCAAAGCTTACCTTCCTTTTTCAAAATGTATGTGTTGGCTGTCCAAACATTTGGCAAGCTCTCGTTAAGAATATGCCCACCTAGGATTTTTTATGCCATATACTTTTGAATTATTTACATTTCCTTGCAATCTCCTTGCTCTGTTTCAGGTGAGTGTGAATAAAACTATCAGTAACTAAGTAAAAATGTAAAAATCCTGAAGTTATAATTTAGCGTATCTGTAACTGAGTGTGTTTCAGCTGTGTTAGTCCTGTAGGATGTAAAACAAGAGTAATATTACTGATTAGTGGCTTAAAGTATACTAAAATCAGGAGAGAAATTTATTTAAAATTTTGGCCATAAATGATCTACCAGTGATGGACTGGTGTGTATGTGAAAATGGAGTTAACTATGGTGTGGCATGAAATTTTTATTAATATAGGTTGTGATGTTCCCTTGCTTGCAAATAGTGAACACGTAAACAAGTTGTTTAGTTCATTACAAGCAAAATGCCAGTCAGTGCACTGTGCCTTTTCTTTCAGCTGAAATGGTAATCTAACTGTTGTGGGATTCTACATGAAACACACTATGGGAAAATTATACGGACATGTGAGCAAAGCCTGATGTCTTTGTTACCGCGGGTGAGACTTCCCACTGCTCTGATATGGCAGCTCTGTCCTTGGGCGTCCTGGAGATTCCTCTGAGCAAAACAGTGTTGTTGACTGGTTCTCCTAGCCAGGAACGTGGGGTCTGCCTGGGAAAAGGGCTATCAACAATCCAAGGTCATCTGTGCCTGTTCTCACTGTTTGTTGCTTTTGCTGGTAGCTGATAAAGGCCCAACATCTGAACAACAGGAGCAGCCAGAGAAGCATGTGTGGCTTAATCCCATTTTTGCAATACATTCCCTGCCAAGCTGCACCAAGAGCTCTTTGCCTGCAGAGCAGGAATGGGCCTATATATCCAACAAAACAGGACCAGAGGGACTCATTAAACTCCTAAAAATGACCTCAAACAGGGTTTCTTAATTATCTGAAAATGTCACCAGTTTGCATTAGAAAATCTCAGGGCTTTCTAGAGCTTGGCTGGATTTTGGTACCTTCTCTCACTAGCACAAATATGTCTCCTGTTCTGCAGTGTGATACAGTCCTAGGCTATTTTTCTTTTTCATGTGTGAAGCAAAATCATTATTATCCCACAAGTGAATATTGCCCATCCTACAATAAGTGCTCAAGTGTTTGCCATTAAGCGAATATCATGGCAACAAGAAAAGTCGAGCCAGAAATCCTCACAGCAGCGAGATGTGGGGAAGGTTGCTAGTCCGTGGTCGCCGGTTCAGGTGCATGCTATGCCGTTTGTCTCTTTGCAGCGCGCACACCAACCGTGTGCTCGTGACAAGTCGGCAGTTTGTGGTTAGCTTTTCCTGTGAGCAGTGAGAGTACTGAGCAGGAGGGTCTGAAGTCGCATTCAGTGTCGCCTGGACCGCTATGATATTAAATAATATAATGTAATATGATAATGGAAATGTTCTTAAAGATTGCTTCCCGGAACTGTTTTGGGATAGATCTCAGCATCTTGGCAACTCTCCAGCTGACAGAAAGCTTATTTCTCCTAAGCAGTGCCTGTAACCAAATGGCTTAGATTGCTTTGATGGAAGAGATGATTCCCTCCAGGGATATATGCTTGGCACAGTACCTAAGTTGACCTAGTAGTTGGAATAGGCAATGTTTTGGAAAGAGGAACCCTAGACAGACCTTAAATTTTGACTTTTTGCAAACTTCTGATGAATTCTTAATGAATGGGAAACTGCTGCATTATGCTTGTATCCCTGTCCTCACTGTGAGTAATAATGACAATCTTTCTGTTCTCCATTCCTCTTCTCTTTTGCCCCAGTACTGGAAAGTTTAATTTTTTTAAAAAGTTGAGCAAGAGAGATTTTGGTTGTCTTTACTTTTTCATGTTCAGCCTACTAACTCAGGAAGGTTGCTATTTCTGCTTCTTTTAACATCTCACAAGCATCTCTATTTCCATTCTTTTATTTGTTGTAAATCGAGTTGTTTTTCTGGTTTCCTCCATTTTACTGCTTTGACAGTAGTGTGTTTTGATTGTCTTTAGTTGAGTTTCCTCTGGATGTATAGATGCAAAGAATGGGATGCAAGCTTGGTTTTGGTGGTGCTTATTTGTGTTTTTTAGAGGGATAGAGGATGCCTGAAGAGACCTTTGAGAGAGGGAGAAAAGTATGAGCTGACAAAGTTGACATTACTATCAGACAAGGAGAGAACTTCTTTGATTCTGCTCTTGTTGGCGCCTAATTTACACCGGAGCAATTTCGTGAGCTTCAGTGGATTTACTTCTGAGCGCGACATCAGGACTGACACCTCTTAAAGCACTTGGGTCATGCTCCATAATTCATTCACAAACTCCTTTGATTAGTTGCAGGTAAGCCCAGACTTCCTGGAGTTCGCTGCCTCCCCAGGAAAGGGGTCTGCCTGCTCCCCGCCGCGCTCCGGGGTCCAGCCTCCGGCTGCTGTCTCATCGCAGGGCTGCATGTGCGGTGAAACGCGGGTCAGGGCACTTCCCCCGCGGCTCCCTGTGCCCGACGGAGAGGGGGGCCCGGCTCCCGGCGCTCCAGAAGTTGCTCTGTGGGAGAGAGGAGCGGGGCTGTGTAGGGCCGGGCGGGCGGTCCGGCGGCCGCGCGTTATGTAAGGGCGCAGGGGCTGCGGGCTGGGATGACTGACAGGGAGAGGGAAATTCCTGGGGGAGGGGGAGCGGCAGCGGCGCTGCCCTGAAGCCGCTGCCAGAACCGGCGGCTCACGGAGACCTGGCGGGGAGCGCGGCTGGGGAGAAAGGGAAGCAGCGCGGGAAGGACGCTGCCAGGCAGCGTGCGGAGCGAGCGGGCGGCACGGGCTGGTTCCCCCGGCGGGGCACGCCGCCTGGGAAACAGGGGGGCAGCGGCGGCGGTGCGAGGGGACGAGGAGCGAGCCCGGCTTTCCCTCTCCCGGCGCGGCGCGTTCGAGCCGAGGCCGGAGCGCGGCGGGGAAGTGCCGCCCCGGCCGCGCTGGAGCCCGGGGTGCCCCCCGGCGCGGCCGCGGCCCCG